>MU896435.1:0-21005 GCA_036418205.1 Ostertagia ostertagi | reverse complement strand
TGAATGGAAGCGGCATGTGACTCTTCGAATGGTGCGAAAGAGCAACCCGGAGCGGAGGGTGTGAGGCATCTTCAAGTTGAGTGGTCTCGGAATATGTGAGCCATAGGCAAGCCGTTCGTCAAATGGAAATTGGAAAACGAAAATTAAGTGCATGCGAAATTCATTGCAATTTTATCGAAAATCTAGCCGTTGAAATCTAGGAGCAAATGTTAAAAGTTCCAGCAGGCTTCTAACCACTCGACACTAGTGGGGTGGGAAGATGCACTAGCCTTAGTCAAGTACATAACAAGTGTCAATTTACTTAAACGCTTGTTAGCGAAGCCCGCTGCAGCGTTGAGCGAACCTTTTACGTGCGGTTGTAGGACAGTCTAACCTTTCGACTGTGGCGGGAACTGGTTCTACAGGGTGCGCCAAAATTACGGAGACAACGCATGAGCAAACAATTTGAACTGATATTCACAGATGCTGTTTTCTTCTGTCCTAGTTTTGGTACTGTGGTGTAGAATTGTTTATGCTTACCTTGTTCAACCACCAAAATCTATGGTAGCTGCAGCGGTTGACTGATACTGACACCGTCCCTAAATCATTGGACTTCGACGTTGAGGGTTTTTGGCACGCGACAATTATCATCGTTTTGGTGTATACCCGAGCACTATCAATAGATGCTCCAAGTGGTACAGGGGACAAGGAGCTGAATGCAGTCATTCTGGATGAGAAGGGCGTGTTTCTGTGGCGACCACGAACAATCTAAGGATTGTGTGCGATAGAATTTGCAGGTAGTTGACGCGCTGGTTTCACTGGATGTCACGAGAGATAGGAATCAGGGGGGCTCTTTTGGACTTATCAGAGCCCATTGCTATCCTGAGTTTATTTTCACTTTGAAAATCGTTGCTGGGCCTTCCATCAAGTAGGAGCTCCCGTTTACGAGGCAAGGGTGGTTCAGTACTAGTGCAGCATTGATGCAGAACCGATTTTTTCGACTTTGTCGGCTTAAACGGTGGTAGAACAGCATTTCAGATCTGAGCTCGATAGGGTACGCTGTCGGATCCGTTCTAGAAGCTGAGGCTTGCATAAAAGCATATATGGTCTAAGGATTCGTTGAAGAAACCGCTCTAAAATGAGCTTGACGAGTCCTACTCGCCACATTGCGTGCCACAGTCGATGGTTCCTCGATGTTTCTGAGGACCCGTATAAACACAAACCAAGGAATTTCAAAATTGCATGGATGTCGACGATTCAGAATGGAGTAATAACTTCGTATTTTGGGGGCACCCTTGTAAGTATGATGCGTTAAGTCAGGGGGCATGGCGGCAATTCAGAAGGCCACGCTGTTTTAGATCTCCATCGGCCTGTTTTGTTTTTTGCTTTTTTCTTTCTGTAGCAGTCAACTCGCCTTATCTTTTGCCATTGGCAAGTTTGATGTGGACATTTGTTGCTTCAAATTCTATAGCTGGAGAGTTATGGCACGCGTCTATGTTATTTATTTGTCTGGTCACAGAGCCAGCCGGACTTTGGGCTGCTGCGCAGATTTCGATGTTAGTTGGTGAAAACAGAGTGATTGTGTTTGCAACGGGTTGATGCGTATGCGTATTCACGGCGGCCGTCCGCATTGTCATCCCTAAGAACTATGCGGGCAAGGGGAAGTTCTCATCACTCAGAACCTGTTGATAGGAAATGATCACGAGACACAGGAACCAGGGACGGTAGTAAAGTGGCCTCAACTGCTAGTTACCATGTGACCATGAGCTCGTGGTAACTTGGTCATGGCTTCCATCCATGTCTCCCTAAAAGATGCGTAGAGCACCTCTGGAACCCCTCCGAAGATTCCCCGTCGGAATGGTCGAAGTGAGTTCGAACTTACTTGGAAGTTGGGGTGATGACATCACGTGCTAGTAAGAGGATTAGCAGGGTGGTCATTTATAAACTAACAGCGATGGCGGCAGAGGAAAAGGAAATAGTGCGCGCGCGGTGGAGGGCGCAAACATGCTGCCACTTCATCTCTAAAAAGTCCTCCGGAGGACTTTTTAGAGATGGCCATCTCCGAACAGCCAGGCTTGCTGGATCAGCACCGCTTGGAGAGTCTAAGATTTGCAAACAACATCCATTGCATACCTTTCATCAACATCTCTTCCAGTGGTGTGGTCGAGTGATCCCTGGTGCAGTGGCAAAAAACCAGCCTATGAGCCCTACCATCCAGGGCTCAAGTCCGAGAGGAATGCAAGTTTTGCAGGTCGGGTGGCGAGGCTGCGCGGTTTCAACTAGGGTCATGTTCCACGTTTCCACGCCTCTACTTATTCCTCGCCACGTGGACGTGTAAACATGCACATTTGCTTTTGCACAGTTGTACACTTTCACTACCGTCCCAGTTTCCTTAAAGGCATGCCCCAGGATCGCACTGGTGTGGCTCTTGCACACGAATGTGAATGTATCGGTGCCAAGTGGGCCGGCAGTGAAGAAAAAAGGAAAAGAATCCGTCGAAAACGCTCAGGTTGAGGGCTCACTCACCTTCCTAATTGGCTGTGCTAAAGGAACGAGAGACTAAGCGCGAAGAGGAGAGTATGGGGCGAGAGAGCGCATCAGATGAGAGAGCACCAGACAACGGCCTGATAAGAGAGCTCGTTCGCTGCAGCTCGAGCAGCTTACTTTGCAAGCCCAAAGCGTTCTTGTCGGTCGAATTCCGTGCACGTGAACGCCACATTTGTGATTGTCCCCTAGGGTTCTATACTTCTGACCGAAGAGAAGAGTTCACACGACCTCTGCCTGGGTTGTGCCTTTAACTGGCGATTTGCATTGTGCCATTTCAAAGCTCTTCGGTGATCCTAGGCTTGCAGTGCCGGGCCTAAACCTTTTGATATCTACACCACGGCAAACTAGACATGACAACTCCATATCATAATTACTAATCTCAAGATCACAAATGTAAAATTCTTGTGAGGGATTACATGAAAAAAAATATTCCGTAATTGGGACTAGCTGGTTTCGCAGCCACATATGTAGTGATATGTTCACAACTAAAACTGTTACACAGGGTTTCATGAGCTGATGTCTTGCTTTAATGCACGTCCAACTTATTCGTTTCCAAATGCGTTAATGTCTGCGTCTCCCTTGTCTCCAATGTTATATGTTTCCGGAGTCTAGTCCCTCGTCTCGCCGCTCAATGACTCTCAGGTGCCGGTCTCAGTCAGTATTGTCAGCTTGTCTATTGTCAAAAAGAGAAGAGGTTCTCATTTGTGGTGGTCTCCTCTTTCACTCTCTTGGAGTTTCGTCTATTTACATCCCTACTTTCATGAACGCCTTTGCTAGCAGAATGTCTCATCAATCCTACGTCAAGGTTTGTTCTTATCTCAGGCAGAAAAAAAGACCAACAATGGTAGCATGATTGCGAAAAAAGAACAGAGCTGCCAACAGAAGGGGATGTTGCTATCGAAACTTCGCGTGTGAAAAATGGAGAAACCCGCGGAATGTGAGAATCCATGCATTTCCTAGTCGTTCTTAAAAACATCGAAGTGCGCCTCAGAAAAACGTTGACAGAATAAGACAAATTGGCCTTATTTGTATTCAACAGACAACGTCTTGCTTGAAGAAGTCTTGCCAGCTGAATAACAATGTAATCTCTAGGAATGACAGCAGTTTTCTGTAGCTAGTGACATGCAGCCATCAGTGCAGAACACAACGCAGTACGTAGCGACAATAAACGTTTGCGACTCAAATCAGCTGGGAAGGGTTCCGGGAACCAAAGATTTGCCTTGATGCACGCTCAATCTTCCGAACGTATTGTTGTCTGCGTCTCGCTGGTCTCTCATGTCTCTGCCCTAGGTCTATCTCTCCTCCACCGCGGTCAAGGTCTCTTCGATCTGACCCCATCGGACTTCGGAAGCTCTCTAGAGTTCAAAAAAGGGGTCCTAACAAACTACAGGAAATTTGCACGCTGCAGCGAACAATCAGTCTGACGTCTCACATCGCCTCGAGTGTAAAACAGTTTAAAACTTTTCGTTTTGAAAGTCGTTGTCTAGGATTTACATGAAGTATATCCCTTCCGCGTCAGATTATTGGACGCAATATTTCCATCTATTAGAGCCCGGTCCACAAGCTCAGCAAGAGACCTCACTCAAAATGTTTGGGAAGAGTGCTATGGGATCAAGACTGAAATCATTTGGACTTCTGGAGCAACCAAGCGCTCTTACTGCTGCACTATCTACATCCAGACCGCTGCTTATTCTCTCATCTCCGCCCGCCGTTCTCCTCACCTCATTGCCCTCATTCTTTCAATAGAGGTTGGTGGTTTCAGACTTCTACCCGCGAAGGCCTTTAACTAAGGGTATTCAATTCTCAGTGATTTCTCCTCCTCAAGTTGAGGTAACGGTACATATTTTTCCTAATATTCATGACTCCCAATATCCAATAGCTACTCCTGCTTTCGTATACTTTCCCTGCGAGCATACAAATGTGCTCACGATTTTGAAGAAAATCCGAAACGCGCGGCGCACCCCGCGTAGCACATTCCGCTTGACTAACGACTCGAACTCTGTCTTTATATGTGTAACGGAACTTCGAACTTCTACTGCTTGTTGAACGTTGGAGTGGCGTCAAGGAAACCACGTAAGAAGTAATGCTCAGTGAAACGAAATCATAGCCAAATCCATCGAATTTCCTTCCGAAGTACCCCATTCAGAAATCATCATGTCATTCAAAATTGCCCTTGAGTGGATGTCCGTATTGGTTTTTGCGCCAACCGCTGCGAAATAGGCGGAAGAATGGCGTTACTAGCCGAATGTGATCGTATAATTCCTAACCATTAGAGTTAGGATTTATGGGCCTCGTGATTTGAGCAGACAGTAAAATACTGGATAATAAATAATAGGATAATAAATATAGTAAAATAAAATAATTAAAACTGGAAAACAAATTGGAGGAAAAGGGGAATGTGTTGCGACCGCACTAATGGTCCGAGGATCGACAAAACAACACTTTCCGGTGGCTTTGTGCATGACTTTGTACTACCTAGACTTTGTACGAAATTTGGCACAGTGTTCGAATGTCTATCAACAAAAGCGAAATCGGCATCAATCAGTCCCATTTTGCGATGCGCCACGCATCCTATTCTCTTCGAAATCTTCCTGGCACTTCCAACGATTGGCATATAAATTGACTTGCGAGAACCAACCGTTTTAAAACCACTGTCGTATCCTTCCAGACAACTCGGATATTCCTATTTCTCAATCCAATAGGGATGCACGGCTTGGTTCACCTGGACGGCAAACGATCCCGGATTTGATCCCCGGGGAGTGCGCATAATGGACCTACTGGTCATTACTACACTTCGCCCTTTCATGAATGCAAAAGGAATGGAAACATCATTTCGCGATTCCAACGAACTTCTTAGCGAAGAATATTCCGTCAAGATGTAGACATTTCTTTTGAGAGCTCGTGATAAACTCCCACGGCATTTCAGGGCAAGTCAACTCGGATTAGTGCACAGCTGACAGGACTATCGTTTTCCTTTGCTAATTAAGTTGTTCCTATTTCTTTGTTGACATCACTGCTCCTAAGTATAAATAGTGCAGTATGTAAATTGAGTTTTCTAATTATTGCGCTAGGTTTTCGGCCGAGCTGGCAAAATCATGTTCGCCTATGTGACGGAAAAGACAAAACCGTAGCTGCCTCAAACTATACGCTACCAGTATTAGAAACCGAAGTACACACACGATCTGGTAGGCAAAATTACAAGCATGCCGTACAAGGTTAAGGGGTTGAAAGGCTCAAACAGTTATTCAAATATTGGTACATATTTGAATCAAAGTGAGCTGACGCGGCAAAGTTAAAACGATTGCAAAGTGGCACTCCTCCCCTTTTACGATTTCATGACGCGCTAGATAATTAGCAGCAAATGCATCAAGAGAAGTTATATTAGAGACAGATATTATCCCCAATAGCATGAAAACGTGGTCGAAAAAACAGGCAAGTCAATTATTATTTCCGGAAAATTGTATCCATATAGCCAACACGTTCCCGCGGCTATTATAGAATAAGTAAATCGCAATTACTTCATTATCTGCGTATTGACGGATGGGCGGAGGGGCTGGGATTTGGAGGCGGAAGAGGGCCGAGCCATCGGTATAATGAGTTAATGGCGCCGCCTACAATAAATCTTTGTTTGGCGAAGGAAGCTCGAAAAGCACGAACCACTGCGTCTCTGCCCGACAATACCCCTCAGAGGCGTCATCCCTTCTGATGAAGTAAGAGTTGCAGTATCGGCAAGCTTCGCCGACAGAAATGCCGCCTGCACTCTGTTGAAATTATTCTATGGCTACGACATAATCATGTTCGGAACACGCCAAGGATTGAAAATCAAGCGGACGCTGCGTTGTCGCCAAAGAATCGAAGATAAGTGTGCCGGCATATTTATATTTGCTTATTCATATCAGGACAGTTTTGCGATGGACCGTGGACCAGAGCGTTAGAGTCCTCGGAACGTCAAACGAACACCTCGATCACCGATGGTCAGACTTCTTCACGAAAGCTCTGAACGAAAGGAATGAGGCAGATCGTGTCCCTCGAGCGAGGAGGATCCTATTGGACTGCTCTAGCACGCGACGGGGACGAATGGAGACGTTGCTGGCGCTCGCTCGAGCAATTCGAACACACAATGGAGACCGACAGGTGGACAGGTGTAGGCAAAATCACTTAATGCTAGCACCAGTTCTGAAGCCATTTTCTTGTACAGAACAAGATATATTAGTTTGTCAGAAAAACTCTGGTCGAAGTTGGCCTGATGCGTGCCGTACGGTACGGCTTTAAACAGAGCACTGGCGGTACTGATGCTCATGTTGTAGTGTGAAACGCAGCGAGTCCGCAATTTTTGGAGCAATTACAGCACGCTTTGCCGTTTCCAGCAAGGTTCAGGTATAGGTATTCAGACCGGAAACCATTGAGTAGACCTAGCGCTGTAGATCATGAAACCTCCAGGAATGCGGTTGCGAACCCTCGCCAAACTATCCAAAAATTGAAAGAAGGTTTGATTGCATTAATAGTAAAATTTGAAAGTTTCCCTCATTGAATGGTAAGACCGTTCGTTGGAGAAATGGGTTCAGCTTCTCTTGAGGGCACAGGTTGTCAATGCTGTGAATCTGTTCCAGAACTCCAAGAACAGAGTCGATTCGTTGAGAATCGGTGTTGTCGCTAATGTAAAAAACGAAAACTTAACGCAGTGAGAAGATGGCCGTTGTTGGTAGATGATGGGCAGTTGGAGGCCGAATCCGAAATTGGATTCCCACTGAAGAAGGACCGTGCTTTTATATGGTGGCATAGCATGTGGCGGAGTGGCGTACATGGAAATGTTGGTTATGGGTTGAAAGCAGTTACTGTCGTGAGCTCTCCACACGCAGCTCGGCGGCATTGACCAGGCATTCGTCGTCAGGGACTTGTGACCGCCGTATAATAACCTTGCACAAAATCGCAAGACCTCATGTTGCGAACAACAAGGAAAGCGAGTATTGTACTCGAAGGTTCTGCTTCGCGTGTCAATTAGAGCAGCCAATGCCTTTCGAATACCGCTCATTCCGGTCATCACAGCACACCTTAGCGGAGAATAAGCTCAAGAAACGCAGCAGCGGTGAAAGGCAGCGATTACAATAAGATTAAGCAGACCGCTTCGGGGAAGCATAATGCACCACATCGAGCATTTAATTGGCTGCCAAGGAAGCGAAATTGTGCAGCTTTCAAAGGCGAAAAGGTGAAGAAGGACTCGAAAGCGCTCCGCCCCCAAAAGCGATCCGCCCACTAGTTTAGCTGGTGATTTGGATGAGCTGCGTTGTTAGCAGCGGCACAACTGGAGCAACTTCGATTGGAGCGTTGGTTTGGCATAGCTGCTCGCACAACGACATTGCCGTGAACTCGTTCATCCTTCAATTTATGAAGCTGGTCTCTGTTCATATAAAAATAAGAGGTCGCGTTTTGCATTTTCTTCACGGATCTCTCAGCCTTTTTTGGCCTCGCGTGCTATGAGTGCACACGCCTCTCTTTCAACCCCTTTCGGATTATCGTAATCGCTGCTAGGTTATAGTGTCCAGCTCCTTCAGTTCGCAAACGCGAGTGCTCTTTAGAGAATCATCCATTAATTCAGATTTATGTGCTATGTTTTTTTTTTCAAGAATTTTTTTTTGACCCAAAACAGCATCTTTTATCGGTCTATTGCCCAATAGCATTATAATTATACCAAATACCTTCTACGATGTGGGTGTTTGGACCCTTACTCGGTAATTGCTTATTTGTTTACCCAGTCATATATTATATTTTGTAATGCATGCATTTTACTATTACCTCTATGCGACTATTAGAGGCAAATCGGGGACAAATGCGAGGGATCACCCTGTTAAAGTGGTGATAGAGCTGATGCTAAGTCTGATCCACGGTCATGAAAGCAGCGGAAAACCTTCCAAAGAACTACAAATGTTTGATTCCTCTTCTTCAGTCGTCTGTACGAACGCAGAGCTGGGCGAAATTAGCGTGTACGGCGCATGACCTACAACACGTGTTAGCCTTGTGTCAGAACCGACACGCTTACAAAAAGCAGCACAGAAACTGAGGATTTTTCCTAGATTCCCAATTTTCCCTATTTTCTTGTGCTGCCTTTTTTGTTTGCTTCCTATCTTATGAAATTTTTATCCTCTCACTAGAATGATGACAACGTTCTTCAAAATGGTCGTAAGATAGGCTTTGATGTCGATTTTCGCAATTGAAATCTCTAAATACTCCCATACGACTTTCCAAACAACGGCTTAACATCTAGCGTTCCAGTGGTTGTTTGGAAGATCACGTAGGATGGTGGCGAGCTCAATGGGATTGGGGCGGCGGGAATGCTCTCATTCTAGCCCCTAGCGCGCTAAAACTTTTAAACGCCCCCCGCATTCTGCACCCATGTCTCCCGTGTTTACTGCCTCATGATTTGACGGAAATCACCTAAATTTCGCCCGGAAATCCGGAATTTGCTTAATGTTACAGGTACTGAAAATATTATATGAGTGATTTCTCAACGATCAATCATTTCTCACTATGATCTCAAGCTCATCGAGCTGGAGTGCAGCTTTTGCATTGCTTATTTGTTTCTTTGTTTATTCTTAAATTATCCTGAGCATAACAATATCGACATACATATATAAATACTTGTGCAGTTTCTTCCAAAAAGAATAAAAAGAGAAGACGAGCTTTCGACTCTGCAAAAAGAATGATCTCCGACATGACATGGACCACGTATGCTCCAATGAGGTTTTTGGAGAAAAAGCGCCTAATGGCGTCGAGCCCGACGCAAGGCTGATTGACGAATGTCATCGTGGGCGAATATTTATTGAGAACACAGAAGAAATGAGATGTTGTGTGAGCAAAGCCATTGGAATATGATGGATGTGGTAGGACGTCCCACAATGGGAACATCACTCGATGGACAAACGCACTCTTCTGAACGTCACAGTGCCATAGCCAGCAGGCCAATAACGAACAAAATGAGCCGTGTTTTGGCTCAGTCAAAAAACGAGGAAGAGACGTTGCTGATGGTGGAGATAGAAGACACATGCTCTGATGCTGGGCGGCATGTAGGTGGTCCCGAGGGATAAGCTGCAGCCAACACCGTGAGCTTCATATCACATCTGCACCACCGCATAAGTCACTTGAGCGATGAGGGCCATTCAGAGCAAACGACATCTTCATCACATAAGGATGCGCATTTAGTGTACATTCGGTTGTTTCAAAACCTAGAAACGCTTGATGATGATAAATCATGATCATCAATTTATTTTTATTTACTCATTTATTTGTTTTGGCAAAAGCAGGGAGGCAGACCCCTACAAGATGGGCTGACCCTCCGTCAAGTTATAAGGCCGAATGTAGCGAGAAGAAGCCCGAAACAGAGCGGCTTGGAGTATATGCGATCTGCGTTTCTGGCGTGCTGGGAGCGAATAGCGGTCGAGAAGTAAGGTAAGCAATTATTTATTTACTTTTTTATTTGTCTATTCAAATAGTGACTTGGTTGCCACATAGTTTGTTTATTTACTTATTTATTTATTTGTTTATTTAATTATGTATCTTTTTTTATGTTGAATAGAACCTGCGAGTGAGTTGTTCACCACCATTGAAACATTACGAGTTGTCTTTTCAGTGAGCCAGGTTTAATTTTAATATTGAAATTTTAAGGGAAAGGTGTCGCTCAGCGCTGATCTGAGAAATAGATCATGACAGGGTCAGCCAAGCCTTCCTTAGTTCCGAGGTGAGATGATGGCAACTTCATGGGGAGGATTAAAATGCTGCCGCATAAATCAGCAGGCTCCGCAATCTGTATATATGTAGCATTGTGTGCGCTGAAGGGCATACGAATTGCGAGTGCGTGGCGCACTCTCAAGAAGTACTGATCAAACTATGTTTTACCCGTTTATAGTTTCATAAAGGCAGTAAAGTAGTATTAATTATGGATTAATGTTCCCGATCGTAATCTGCCACATCTTTTTAGCCAGAGTAGACCCGACTCTTGAACTCCGGTTATTCTTGCTTCACGAATGTGAGGGAGGATCAGGGCTTTGTGGATGGAAGAAACTTTCTTGAGCTGAGCTTGTCAGCTTCGATAGTGTTGAGACATTGATCGAAGTAATTTTTCGCAATTCAGCCCAAGAGGATATGGCGAGGTCTTTGAGCAAGGGAAGATTTTTGGTTGGTGCTAGATAATTAGAGCTGAAGCGGTGGATGGAGTTGAAGACGTTGAAATGGCCTTACACCATATAAATGATCAGGCTTCCAAGTTAATAATGGAATATAACTGCATTGAGGCGTCAAGTTATGCTTTGATTATTATGTAGCATTCCGTAAGAAGATGAAAGTTGCAGAGGAAGTGTGAATACTGATACACGCTTAACTACTATGTTTTTTAAGTGAATGTTAAATTGTGGGATCATTCCTTGAAAGGGACATGATAATTTCGAGGGGCGGTTCCATGGACGCAGGATATGATTGTGTGTTTTCACCCGGTCATGAATGCGGATGAATGTATTGGGTGCCGAGACCTATGCATAACTATACAGTCTTTACCGAAGTGGCGCCGCGCTCCTCGGTATTTAGATCTGCATAGTCATTAGTGATTTAGCCTTTGCGTGGAAGCTCGAAAGTCAGCACTTACTAGCTCCCAATTAGCCCTCGATAGATCCGCCGAAGGTCAAAAAATTGTGAAATTTGGACTTTTTCGAATAGTGTCGAAATTCCATTTTTTGGGAGGATTTTCGGTTTCTGTCAAGCAGTCAGTTTATTTCACCCAATCCTTTTAGTCCAAAGATTTTTATTTAGAAAAGTTGTTACACGATCCGCGGTCGGTTAATTTGGGTTATTGTACAGCTGTAGGGGGCTAAAAATACTGCTTGTCCCTGTCGGCTGGCCACAAGTATTGGGATGGCAATCACATTCTAAGGCCCAGAGAATGTAAATGGAAGTAGATGTTGAGTACAATTAGGATTGCAGGCAAAGCTTTGGCGTTTTTCTTTATTACCACCAATGTGAGTCTCCATTGCATTGTAATCCTCAATGGGGACTTCCGGTTTGGGCTTTGGCTAAAACTAAACGTCAAAGTTCCAAAGGAGACAGCGGAGCGTGTCCCAATTTCAGGGTTCAATACGTTGAGTATACTACTCTTAATCCATAGAATGGTCATTTGGTCGTTGAGACGTTTAAGGGATCAGAGCCAGATCGAATATTCACATATGGATGTGTGTTAAGGGTAAAAAAGGGACGCCCCCCACCGAAGCGAATCTACCCTCATCACTGGTTGGATAAAAATAGAATGGCTTTAAACAATTAGGTTAGCAAAGTTCTATTTTTTTTTTTACTATTACGGGGGGGGGGGGGGCAAAAAAGAGTCACTCCTACTCACATTCAAAACAGAAGTAATTACACTTTGCCAAAACCAAACCGAATGAGCTCAATTGCATATTGAAGAGCACATTCTATTCTATCAAAAACATTGCATAGTGGCCTTCTAAACCGACGACACCAGAAGATTTTCCCACGGAAACATGGTTCGCGGTACGAGCTCAACGGGGTCGTCGAGAAACCATAGATGATTACGACGTCTCTGAAACGCTGGTCAAAAGCCATTTTGCATAGTCAGAGCTAGTGTCTCTAAGAAGTCATTCACCAGTTATCCGATTGAAAAGAATTTATGTGAGTCGAATGGACGATTATGTAGGCTCCTTAAGCTCCCGCCCGTATGATAGATGAGTCTTTGGAGACGTTGAAGCAGCGAAGGGTGGGCTGGATTTGCTAATGGGGGGGAAATCTATGAATAGTTCGGCAATACTCCAATGCCGCGGTCCTGCGATGAAAAGTTGATGATAGGCGCATAGGGCAAGTAATCTTTTTTTGCCCCCCCCTGGATACATGTATTAGCCTGATTTGAGCGTAGTAGTGGCGATCCTACGTGCCAGATGTATTCTTTGATAATTCGGAGATGGATAGTCAAAGTCATTTACTGTACATCAAATTTTGGGGAACTGGTCTTCTGTAGTAATTTGTAGACATAATCTCAAAATCGCAAAAGCATTGGAAACTATCAGAATTTAAATTTTGATCGCATTTTTCATGCTAACCTTGAATTTTCTGAGCCACTGAATGCGAGAAGCATCGCCGGCGAAAGGCAACGAAGTGGTTAAAGGCGTAACATGATATCAGGATTAATTGATCTTCTCTTGAGATCCACTTGTGTTCTTCCGGGTTCCATTTTATTATGACATAAATGTATTCCATCGCGGTGGACAAATCGTCCAGCATAACACGAAATAGCTGAAGTGAGATGCTTGTAAAGAACGATCGTATACTAGGATTTCTACCCCATTTCCGGTCGCCGTATGTAGTACATTACTCCCGTGACTTTTGTGTTGGTTACATCGCAGTACCCAGGACTATCTATAGTTTTATCACCGGTAATGTATGATTTTTGTGCCGAAAGGGATAGTGATGATTTTAATCAGGTGCGCTAATAAACCAATTTTAACTTTTGAGGCTGTGCTAATAAACAGTCACTAATACTAGACCGATTAGTCCCCCGAACCACTTCTTCCCGTGCGACCTGCCGTCCTATTCCACCTTCCGCCCTCCCCCCCCCACTGCTCTCATGCCACTAGCAGACCCCTGTTGATGATTGAAAGTTATAGCAGGGTGTATGTAGCATTGGGGTATTCACAACCCGTTGGTAACACGTGCCCAGTAATACCCCACAGGAAGGAACCGTAATCTTGAGAGGCCCGACTGCAGACCTCCTGCTTATCACTCTTCCCTTTGCTCAGCGCCCTCGTGAGCTCCTTACGGCTGCCGCCCGCCGTAGACGAGGCTGATGTTTGTCCCATCCCGGTGTTCTATTAGGTAAGGAATTTATGAATGACATCAACATCACCAGAGTGTTAGCCTCCGAACTCCTCCCGTTCTGCGTGGTTGGTCGGAAGGTCAGAACGACCAACAACGACCAACGGACCCACCAAGTTCTGTTATATAGATGAATGTTTCCGTTCTGCGTTGCGTTACTGATTGGAGCCAGAACCCCCAGCCAGGTCCGCAATGGGTTAAAGGTGTTACAGATGTATGTATGCAGGCGCTGGATACGCAAGATTGTAAGACAGCATTGGTGAGAAACCCACGCACATATAAATCCCTTCTGCGTTTATACTAGGATTCAAAGGGAAGGGAACGCTCGAGCGGTTGATCTGGAGCCCGTATAGGCCTGGGATCGCATAAGATTTACGCTGCGATCTCCGTCACTGCACCTAGTCAGATTATTGTTATCGGAAATTATTAATATTATGAAAAGCGCTCCTAAAGACTAGTTTCAAAGTAATATATGTAAATCTGTTGAAAAAGGAGAGCATCAGCTCGCTCAATACAGCATAAATGCGATTTAGAGCGAAATAAGATAGGAATGATGACAATAGAAGTGCACAAATGGAACCGTGAGAATTATCTAAAAGAACTGGCATGCGATATGAAGATTCGAGGAAAATCCGTTAATTCTGAATACATAGCAGTTACAGCAGCGGAAATGGATTTTTCACGTGCTCATTGTGACAGAGACATTTACAGAAAGGCCCCAGCCGTTTTTCGCACAATCGATAGAGCGTACAAGATAAATTAAATAGTGAGCTGCAATGGCTTAGGAAAGCTGTGCTGCACTTGGGAAAATACACCTGCTTAGTCCAACAAAGTTTTCCATTTCCAATAATCAATTAATCAACATGAGATTTTTGACCAGGGTGCTGAGACGGTAGAAAAACAACCCCTAGCTCGCGGTCAGAAGTGGTGATTAAGAGTTCACGAAATAAGGATCGCGAAAGCCGCGAATTGACTCTGTACTTAACCAGAAGCTTCTTTACGTTGTTTGCAAAAGCTTCCGCTGCGCCCGTTTCTGAACCCCCTATGATTCCGACTATACACTGGACCACTACCTCTGCACCATTGAACTTCAAAATCTGTAGTTGAAAAGAATACGTTGATATCGGAAAGGAGGTGCTCACTTTGGCGCGACGATGCCCTCTTGAATGTGCATTAATATGTTCGCAGGGCTAGATCTCCAAGCTTTTCTACTCTGCAGGCATTGTGTGCATCTCTAACACGTAAGGTTCATGGTATTTAACGGCTTTAACTATGAATTAGAGGGTCTGGCTAGAGAAAAAAGAGCACAGCCAGAATTCAGGAGGCCCAGACACGCACTCTGCCACATTGACCCCTCCAGTGGTAACTCCTTTGCACATGCTTCTTACTGCGGGCCAAAGGTAGCCTCAGCGTCTTCTCAATCCCTTGCTCGTTTTTCTCTGCTTAATTATGAATTAGCTATATAGGTTACTTCTCTGATTCCCAACTAAAATGGATTTTTCGGTTTCGATGTAGCTATGGGTTTAGCGAGAGTTAATATGTTGAGGAGCGCTTCAGAACAGAATTAGCTAGGCATGGCTTTTGTCTGAGCTAATTTCAACACGTGAACTCTGAATTAGGGGAGGATTACTACAGCCCGTGATGAACAGATAAAGATTCAGGCGGACACGTCGTTGGGGTGGGAGGGTACATTCGAGCTAGTGAGCGCTACCACCCAAAAAAAAAAATACTTGGGACAATCGCCAAGGCGGGCAGGGGTGAGTTGGAGGGAGATTTGCGGATTTGTTTTTTCCCCCTGCCCGCTTCTTCTCCTCCGCATAGCTCAGTCGCAGCTGTCACCCATCGGCTGTATTCTCTTTAATCGTCTCCACCCCTGAGGCCCCCCCCATGGGGGGTTTTTTTTTCTTCCCCCCCCCCCCCTTGCAACAAACAATGCGGGTGCGCTTCGAAGAGTATAAAACGATCGGATAATGAAGTTGTAGGTGAGGATACTGACTGGTAATAAAAAAAAAAACAAAAAAAACGCGGAGGAGAAGGCTTCAAACAGAGACTCCCCTCTGACCCTTAGCAGTAAAGGGAGCCTCGGACGAGTTGCCTAAACTTGCTTGTAGAAATGCGCCCCAATTGCAATATCCTAGGCGATAACTGGCTGGTTGCCAGCAACACTCACTTCGATGCACGCCACGCCCACTCTGGGCGGGGCTCCGCTTAGTTGATGCATGTTTTGTACTTCTCGAGATATGACGCACCCATTCACTTTTGACTGGGTCCCTCCAGATGAATCTCCAGTGTAGGCATTTTCGTGACACACAGACAGACATGGCGCATTATATGTAGTGGGGATTATCGGAAGGATTCTGGATGTGCCATGCATCCAAATTCTCCCTCAAAACTTCTAATAACGTTTGAAGTGTTGACAGTAATCCACACCTTTGCTCCTTTCCCTCCAATCAGTTTTTTTGGAAGGAAGGATCGGACCTCGAACGCAAACAATTGTCGATAAGCACAGAAAGGAGCCCAGAAATATGTCAATGACAGTGACACCTCTCAATGGTGAGCCATCACGATGTAATGGAGTGGTTAGCATAAAATAAAAGTAGAAATATGCCAGCATAGCCAGTAACAACTCAATAAAGGACTAAGTACGAACAAGTCGCTAGGGAAACGTCGTGAGACGACTCTGCCATCTGCATTTACCTAGAAAAACATGCACTTCCGAGTATCATAACAAACGGGCGTTTCCTACGAGATCCAACGAAAAAGGAAAGGGGCGTGGCAAAGCCATCGATGAGACCGCGCTTCTGCATGACACGGCTTTTCGGCTTTAATTGACGTGTACGAGTAGTAGGGAATTGCTACTCGTTGAAAAACAGCCTCTTGAAGCGCGGAATCCAAAATTGGCTTCAATGAGGTCGTTTAGTCCTCCTCTTGGAGTCAATGAACGCGCAGAGCATAACCGTGGACTGCAAAATGTCAATTCAAAAAGCTTTTTTGAGTGCCTAGGGATGACTGAATCGAAATCTCTGAAGTTTGACTTTTTTGGCACCAGACCAAAAATGATCGACATCTTCCCAATTAGGGCTAAGCTTGACGCTCGCCGTTTCTATTGAATCAACAGCAGGGCGACTTTGCAAGCAAACTTCTAATTAGAGCTTGCTGTGTGTTGACAAAAGGCATGAGTGGTCTCCAGCGACTTAAATCGATGTAAAACCGGGTAAGCAGAAACAAGGCAAATCTGGGTGGGATGTCTTGGGTTGCGCCGTGTCTGCGTAGCTTACAGTGAGTGAATGGGCATAACTCTCATGCAAAGAACCACGTGATACCTGGCTAGTAAGAAGGTATTTAGTCGTTTGACACTTTTTCTGCTTTGCTATTTCATCCAGATTACAAAGAAATTCGCTCAACAATATAATCACCATCATTAGTCATCACAGGGTCTGACCCCCCAAGCGATTCCCCTGTCACAGATCCGGAGAGACTGGAAGTAAAGGAAATTGCTGACGGCCTTTACACATTTTCAACTTCGGGTAATTTTTTCTCAACAAGAAATACCTCAAGGGACAATATCAGTGATAGGATAGTCAGAGGGGGCAATGTCTCAGGAACAGCAATTTTATTGAAAGAGTAGGGTTCGTATAACCATCTGGGCCAGCCCTACATCCTCAATTTACAAAAGGTCTCTGATTTGTAGGGCTGCTTTGTCGATGGAGGGCGCGGCAGAAGCCTCCTGAGCTTTTTTGAATGGGGTTCGCCAGTTCCGGCATGCGATCGGCTGTAAAATGTTACGCGCTCCAGTGAAATGTGTCCTGTGGCGACGCAGCTATTAATGCACATTGGGGAGTGGCGGGGGGTGGGTGGTGGGCCGGGGGAGAGGGGGGGCGGCAATGGAAGCAGCTGACAGGAGTCTGCTTGAGGATGAAGCCCGAACCTGTTGTCGCCGGATTTCAATAAAGGAGCAACGGTTCGTCAGCAGGTAATTTAAAACGTAGAAGATCAACTCTACATCATAATCAGATCTTACAGAAAATTCTTTCGGTGCGGGAGGATAAGGAGAAACTGGCAAATGGATAGGAACACGTCAGGCGCATGCCATCAGTCATGACAATAGGATCTATTCTAGTCAGCCTGTTCTGTAGCCGAAGGCGTGGAGGCGAGTGAGGACTGTCTGCATGATACCTGAGGAATCGTCGCTATAAAGTGGTGTGCTGACCTTCGCAGCGTCGAATGGTAGTGGACTTCACTGAAAGGGCGTCCCGGACCGAGGCCTGCTTTTGAGAGTCCGCCTTCCATTCAAAGCGAGCGGGATCAGGCGTTTGACAATGCTGATGAAAGGACCATGCGCTAGCTGTTGATGTTGTGAGCGCTTTTCGTCGCTCCAGCGACACCATTCATAGGAGATGATGGCTCGAAGGTGCTCTCACAACGAAGGTCTTCCAGAGTGTGACAAGCTTTTTCAAAACGGTCTTTTGCATGATGCAGAGGCACATGCGGGAACCACAGACCATGGTTCAATTTTTCCTGAACGGCCCTCTGAATACCAGAAAAGGAGGGGGTCCCTAGTCACACCTTTTTCACCAGTTTTTCAATCAAAGTCTATTTGTAAGGGTTACTGACGTTCCTAATCATGAATTTGGTACTAATTATTCATGCTAACTCCATTTTGCGCGAATTTGGAAACGTCAACACGAAATGCAAAAACTTGTCACCACGAGGAATCGAACTAGGGACCCCTTTTCTGGTATTCAGAGAGCCGTTCAGGAAAAATGAACCATGCTTCTGTGGTCCCCATATGTGCCCCATTCATGCAAGAAGCATTTGAAAAAGCTTGGGAACAACCTTTGATGATCTCCCGGATCAGCGCGAACTGACATCGTGATTCATATGTAGAGGAAGGTAATAACAAAAACAAACAGATAACAATGTATTGAAGGAAACACATATGAAGATATTAAATGTGGGTATCGTTCGGTCTGGACGATTACGGAAGAGAAGAGCGATCACAACTGCCACACGGTGGATCTTGGATCCTGATCAATAATCGAAGTTTTAGAACCTTTAGAAAAATCGACTCAAGACTTTCTTAAAGGACGAATTCACGATGAAAAAGCAACCCATTTCAAATTAACCTAGGGATGGTGAGTGGTACACGAAAGAAGGAAGAACCATGAGAAACGGCCCAGAACCCGAGAAATGGTACCCCTTCCTTGCCCGTTGATTCGAGCATTGATGCGACTCTCATCGCTGTGCCCTCTTCAACACTACGCTCTCTCAGCTATCTAATCACTCGCCACGTATTGAACTACGGCGAGTGATCAGATGATCGGTGGGCGGAGATCGCCGGACCCGCCAGCTTTGAGGCATGATAGGTCGCCGAGGTCAAATTTTTCCATGCGAATTGCGCGTCAGTTCGCACCCTCAGGAGGTCCGTGGGTCCCTCAACTAGGTCAGTTTCCCTTTCTTCGACCTTCATTCTAATCGTGAATTCCTCCTTTTAACGAGGCGACGCAATTTTATGATATGAGAAGGGAAGGTCGAGAGGAGTGAAGGTTCACCAAGCACTCGGAGGGACCCGCGGACCTCCTAAGGGTGCGGACTGAAGCGCAATTGGCACCGAAGGAGTTGACCTCGGCGACCTATTAAGGCTCAATCTTGGCGCGGTGGGCCAGTGCACGCCCACCGATCATCTGATCACTCGCCGCAGGTCTATACGTGGCGAGTGATTAGATAGGTGGGTGAGAGAGCCTAGTACTTCTCTAGGTGGCTTTAGACTCTCGTGTAGATTACGTGGAGCTAGGTAACCATCAAATCAAATCATCATCAAATTCGGCTAGAGTACGCTCAAGAATGGAGGCTGTGAGAACCAAAATAGATGGGAAAGAAGGGGTGAATGAATAATAAAAAGGTAAAAAAAAGGTTAAAAAAAAGCTCTTGACTTGACATGCTCTTTATGACGCACATTTGCTTAAAAATGAGTTTTACCCTAAATAATGACTGGGGAAGGGGAAAAAATGAACCTGCCACTCTTTTCATGCCCCTGGTACCAAATAATTGACATCGAATGGTTTGCTTCTTCTGTACCACACGTGGCTAATAATTGGAATCTTTTTATCAAGTGACCCGGACGTCGAGCTTTTCGTCTCCTTGGCCTGAAGATAGCTCGAAGCTTTTTTGATTCTTTGTAACCTAGGGCTGGCCGCACACCACTTCTAAGCGTGGTCTTGATGTCGTCGCTTGAGAAACGCTTCGGAATCTCAATACGATAACTGAGCTCACAAAGGTTCCACCTGTTCAGCATTGGCTCACGCCCGTTAGTAATACTACTAGTGAAAAGAATATTACGGTGGACAAATAGACCTCACTGAATTATTCAACTGGTGGAACCTTTGGTGATATTTGTTATTGTAATGGGTGATTGTTTATTTAGGTGTTTTGTTTTTGTTTTTTTTTTTCTTATTTATTATCTGTATTGCGGTGATTACCGCAGATGTTTCCCAACACGACGTCGCAAACGCTAGAGGGGGTGGTGCTTGATCGGACAGGCTACAAGATTAAAAAGCTTCGAGTCATCTTCAGGCCACTGAAGAAGGCGGTCGGGTCAGCCAATTAATGAAAAGGGTCCAATCATCAATTTCGTGTAGCACAGAAGAACTAAAGAATTCGACCGATAAAGCCGAGGTTTCAACAAGGGATAACATGGAGACTATTAGATGACATCGAATAGATTGGAAGCCTTGAATGGCCTGGAGATGATTCGATCATAATATTGTGAACAACAAGGGCTTCTATTTGCCGCTTCAATACCCTTGTTCGGAATGAATAATTAGCAAAGAGTTTTTGCTCGAGTTTTACCTAACACCTAACTTGCCCGTTTTTTTTTTGCTAAATTTGTGTCAATACTTCAAGAGTGAGAATATGATCTAGCCCAACTAATGGTGCAGGTGAAAGTGAAGAACTGGTCATCATTGCAGGTAAAAATGAAGAGGCAGGACACGATTGTACTCCGTTTCGACTCGCTGTCTACACATGTGATGCACCAAGAGTGAGCAGTTCATGCTTTAAATTGAGATCGCATGGATTTTCTCCTTCCCTATGAGCTACCCCTGCACTCGCTGGGCACCGCATAGGAAGGGATTTGTGACTACTCGAAGTAAACTAACTACAAAACGATAATAATGCTTAAAGGCAGGGGTCGCAACTGGGTTGGGCGTTATTCGTACAGAATTGAAAGAAAGGTTGCGAAGAGAACATCAAGTGAGAAAAAAAGCAAAGGGAGCATTAGAGAACATTAAAGTTGGAAGCCTTCTTATCTTGCGAGGCTCACCGTGGTAATACGGAGAGACACAGCGTAACGAGGAGAAGGTATCGAGAGGGAGCAAATCGCAACTGGGATGGGCGTATGAGAATGACAGTAGTCCCTGCTTTTCACGCACTTTCGGGTCGTAATAGTGCCGACCTGTGCTTCTAAGGAGGAATCAGGTGATTATATGGGTCAGTACCGATGAGATGGGAACCAACGGACAAGTAAGGGTCACAATTCCTCGGGTTCTGGGCCGCTTCTCATGGTTTTCTCTTCATCCCGGCAGCTCTGACCACCCCCTACTCTGATTGATTGCCTT
>MU896430.1:0-11380 GCA_036418205.1 Ostertagia ostertagi | reverse complement strand
TTTCCTGCATACGCTTCCCTTCGTGAGGTATCGATCTGACAAAAGTGGAAGGCGTAAAGGGAGTACGGGTACGGTTGCCGAGTTCTTCCGGGAATACCAAATTTTCTTATCCTAATACATTAGCAACAGCGCAATTCCAACTTCGCGTGAGACCGGCGCGATTTTGCTAGCGTGGCCACCTCCGCACCTTACGCATGGATTTGGGAAGATGTAACACAAACAGGGATGGCAGAAAATTACTTCAGTATTGTTCAATGTGTCAAAGTTACCCAGAGTTACGAAAGTATAATTTCGAGAGGACGTTTCACAGCAATGAGAAAGCAAATTTACTGGGTTTATGAAAACTAACAACTCCCATGTAAAAGAGAAACCGAACCGATGACTATGAAGGCTCTAAAATGCTCTGTTAGCTAAAGTAATACTTGACCATTCTATTGTTCACACTTTTATGACAAGTGTTACGACAATGGATTAAATAAAAAGGATCAGCAAAGATGTCATTCATGCACAAAAAAATAGATGACATAGGTGCGAGGCGCATCTCGCTATCGTCGATGCATTAACTTTATAAGAAGATGTAGTTACGAGCCGATCATTCCCTTTCAGAAAATGTCGATCATCACCCCTTCCTCCTACCCAATTCTCTGCTGCCCAACCCTCCACTCACATGGAAAAAATGAACTGACCATCAAAAAGCTCGAGCCCCTTTACAACTTTATATACCCTCACTTGTGCTGAGAGATCGGCTATGTCGAATGAAGTTGCGTCATCTCGACATCGACATATTTCAATGGTTAGAGTATCGCCAGATGGGCAGTAAAATCTAATTTGCTTACTCAGTTGCACTGGAAGATCACCTGTGTTGATTGTTAATATTCCATGATGCTGAAAAAAATGTGAGTTTAAATGTCTCTGTCGCTATTCAAATTATCAACCATACCTCTTTTAGAGCAGGAGCAAGATCCTCAGATGAAAACATGATAGCACTCCCATCATAGATGACGGCAGAGCCTTCACTAGCAATGTGATAACGCGCCAGTATTAACTGTAGAGCGCACAGACACACTCTACGCCTTGTTACTTGCGCGTAACTGTAAAAAGTGTGTTCGATAATCGAACTGTTGAGACAGCGGGCTGTCACAATCAAGTAAGAAGTAGAAATTAGAACGTACTCGTCTCGGGGCCCACGCAAGTAATTCACAGCTCTACTGTTTGCGCGGTTCCCCAAATAAACAGCGACGTCATACCGATAAACGATCTTGCTCTGAACCGAAAGCTCCCAAAAATTGGATAAGCAATTCCTGAAAGAATCAGAATTGATAAGATGCCTTAAGAATCCCCAACAAAGCTTCCCGCAACAGTAGACGTTTGAAGTAGAGCTCGTGAAGCCCAATTCACAGTTTCCATGAAATGCAGGTGAGCTAAGGCTTTATAGGAATGGAAAAAGTTGTCACATTTAACCAGGGTCCATTGGTGAGCAACAAGCTCGATCACATCAATCCACAGATTCCGTAGCTAGAAGTAATAAACTAGTGCCACTTTCAACGGAACAGAAAATATGAAGGTGACAAGTAAAAGTACACCAAATCATCGCGAAAACATTAGGAATGTGTGCTCTTGCTGAAAATAGTGTCTATTCGCAATTTCATAAATGGCAAGAGACTAATATCAGTCTCTCAGCGTAGCTTAAGAGTTCCGAATCAACCGAATAAACCTTGTGGCAACGACTTCTCACTTTGATGCTGACGATTTAAAGCTAGCACTGAAAATGAAGTAACGAGAAAGGTGGAGAAGGGCTTTGGGCGGCTTTGGGAGCACCGTCCAGTCATGCCTCACCAGTTCAGCGTGGAGTTATGGTGTGGTCGTGTTGGGAATTGAACGTTGTGCCGAGACTGGCTCATAATTCCTCGAGCCTTCCCAATTCTAGCTCAACTCACCGCGCGATTCCATAAATTCCCTACCATTGTTGTAGATCCTACGGTTGTTAAACAAGCTTAATCTACAGGCGCTTAGATTCATGGCGTCTCTTAGGCTGCACTCTGTCTCCTAGGCAATAATTTGTCTGTTGTAACTAAAGCAACTAAATTGTCTTGTGCCTTACCCTTCGGGACATGGGACGCACTTTCCCTACAAGAGACAATACGGGTCAACGTGGGATCACAGCATGAAAAAAAAACTACTGCGCAGGTTTCAATTTTATTACTAACACATATCAATCGGGAAGCGCTGCAATACTTATGGTAACCCCGTCCGTACATACCTTTCTCAGTGTTTCACTTATTTGAGATAATTTTCTGAAGTTAAAGCTGGTTGTTTTCAAGTTCATACAGCTGGCTTTTTGCTTGCAATTAACAGAAGAAACGATGAAACTTTCCACAAAAAAGATCTAGAACAACTCCCAATTGTAGCTTCCGGGATGGAAACTTTTAGTGAGTACTGAAACAACTTCTCACCAAAGACAACTAGAACCAACCCCAGTGACGGATTCCGGAATGGAGAATTGAAGTTTTCCTAGCTTGCTCCGGAATAATCCCCGGGTCAAACGAAAAGATACAAATGCTAAGGTCCTTAGCCCATATCTTCAGATATGGGCTAAGGATCCATTATCTCTCTGGAGCGAGTTAGTGGGACCCCTAATTACAGGGCTGGTGGTACTGTAGCGACTTGCAATCGCGCGACAGGGAAGATAATGCCTACGCTCGACGACTGTGACGCTGTCACCCCCATCCATCGCGACATACGTGGCGTCTGTGCCTTCTTGCGTACGACGTGCTCTCCCGTCTTCCTCGCAGCGTTCTGTCTCTATCTCTCTCTCTCGCTGTCATAACAGGAAAGATCCGCGCTCGCCTGTTCTATCCTGGGGATAGCAGACAGGCGGAGAAGCGTTGATGTCGCGCCCTTTGGCCGTTTGAAAGTGCGCAACAAGGAGCTCATCTGAGGCTGGAACTCCACTACCTTCGTCCGCAAGCCCCAACCCTCCGCTGTCGGTTGCCACGTGGCGCTGCTTTGAAAGCGCGGGCGCATTTGAGGCAGCGGTCCCATTGCGACCCAATGTCATTGGCACTGGAGCAAAGAGTTAGGTTCGTGAAACTCGTCCAACGCGCCCCTTCTCTATCCCAAGGTGGAATGCGGCTGAAATAGGGAGGTCTCTGTGCGGGGCGTAATCGGTGGTTTCGTTTGCTTTCTTCTCTTTTCCAGACCACCTCCCACCTCTAGCTTCATAACTGAACGCTTTTCCACACCTATTTTATCCCGAATCTTGCCTTTGTGTAAAAGATCAAAGATTGTGGTCCCACGAGGCAGACAAATCGCATTGTCGCCCACAAGATAACACGGTTTGAGAGGTACTTATTCACCTTTGAGCCAACTAAGATGAAACTTAGTAACTAGGCGCTGATTATTTTATGCCTTGTGTGCGTATACTGAAATGAAGCGTCTCCAAGAAACAATCAAATATTTGGCCGCAATAACTGAAAAGAACAGTCAATATTCATCTACTGACGAAGAAGCGACGGCTTATTTCCAGTAGATGTTGCGGATCGCCACGTTTGCCACGTTTGCTCAGGCGCGCGCTGCACACCTAGACTCTGTCTCGCTCCAAGGCCCTGCACATTCACACCCTTCGTCCCTATCTGGAATCGCCCCGCTTAGGCCCAAGGGATCGGCTCTGAACCCTCAAAAGACTTGAGGAGAGAAGGCAGAGCGCAGCGTAGAATTCCCGCAACGAACATCCGGAAATATGGCCAGATCCGAGGTAATCAATATGTTTGGAATTAGTGCTCAGGGTGGAGCCCGAGTCGTGCGCCGTATGATCCGCTTATGCAATAGTTATCGTTGTTTGTATTGCTGTCCGTATAGATGCTCCGTGGAGCAGCGTGAACCGCAGAACGACCCGCTCGAGACAGGGCCTAGTTGAGAAAAAGGGATCCGGCGTTTTCGATCGTCAGACTGGAACGGACAGGAAGGCGTTCGCGACAGGGGATCGCTGCACAACGGTTTTCGCCGAGAGACTTTGCTTCCTCACTACAGCACTGCTTACTTGTTAAAAATTCACACGATTGGAATGGCGATGAATCCATATTATGCAAAGTATCCAATTTCCGGTAGATAAGCCCGCGCCGATTTCACGTAAAACCACCCCCGCTCGTGCAGTGTAACTTTGTACACCTTAGAAACCACCGCAAATTTGCCTATAGAGGTAAGTCGATGCCCTGATTACGAAAATGACTTTCATTTTCAGCGCGCCATCTGGCGCCAGTTGGCGTCACCTTGTCACGACACCCGTTTCACCAAATTTGGTGTAAACTTCCGTATAGGGGTTATTTGGTGTTCCTGATTACGAATACAACATTCGCTTTCGGCGCTGACGCTATTTGGTATCTTCGAGAGCTCCTCATTCACATTCATTTTTAAAGGTCACTCAATTCTGAGAAATCCATTATTTTCCATTCCATTTAGTTAGGTCGCGGTCGCTAATCTAGGCGTGTGTTAAAATAAGAATTTATCTAGTAGTCAACTCTGTACTTGTACGATTGTTCACCACTCTGATTCGATTGTCTGCGGCGCTGAGTGCAAAAGTAAATAAAAATACATAAATATTCGAATTCAGGCATTAAATAACCCCTATACAGAAGTTTACACCGATTTTGGTGAAAACAAGGGTCGTGACAAGGTGACGCCAACTGGCGCCAGATGGCGCCACCGCTAAAAATGAATGTCGTTTTCGTAATCAGCATATCGAATTACCCCTATGGGCATGTTACGGTTGTCTCTAGATGTACGCAAGTGCACTGCACCAGCGGTGTTTTTACGTGATATCGGCGCGGGCTTATCCACCGGAAATTAGGTAAGGCTGTTCAAAGTACAACTTGCTGAAGCACGGGTTCACAATTAATGCTCAAGGCTGCAGGAAAACCAGTGACCCACTTCTCACTTCATGTGCGTCGCACACCTTCCAGCCGCTCTCTTCCGATCTCTTCTTTTTTCTGGACAGCCCACCAGGTGGGGAGTCTGCCTACGGACCCTGTTTTACCCCTAGGGTACCAAACAGCCATTCGCTTGGTCCACCGAACGACGAGTGTGTAATTAATAGCGTTTCGGATGGTGTCATTGGGTATGCGGTCTCGGAGCGTTACACCGCACATGGCCCTCTCCATGGCTCGCTGAGTGACTGCGAGTTTCTCCTCTTCAGAAACTATATTGCTCCTGGTCTCCGCCCCGTACATCGCTGCGTGAAGAACATGCGAGTAAACACGTTGACGACCGCCGTTGTGCGCGTACTGCTTCAACATTTTTCGTATTCTCTCATCAATAGGCATTAATCCTTCAGCGTTTTCATTATCAGTAATGAAGAAATAGTTTTTTGGATTCAATAATGTACATGGACCGTTGTGGAACAGGAGAAAATTGAGAAAATTAGTCTGCCCTATGTGCAATGTGATATGACATCATACCACACGGTCGTCAACGTGTAGAAGACGTGAGCCTGATTTTGGGGACTACGTATTTTAAGTGAGTACATCTCAGAGTTCATTGGGAGCGGTCTAGCAAACTTCGCGGCGTCTGTTAATATCGTGCGTGAGATCATTGCTCACGTTGATCGCCGAAATATACAGGGTGGCGAAAAATTACGTGCGCCATAAAACACGTTCTAACTTCATTTTTTGCGCACAAAATTTTAAAGCAATTGATTTTATAAAACATCGAACCTTGACATTTTATAACTGCAAAAAAGATTTGGAGTAGCTGCCATCAGTTTTGATACAGGCCTCAATTTGTTTCTTCAGCGAGTCGATGGTGCGGCGGAGGTGTTCTACGCATATTTCATTCCAAATTTTAGGCAGTTCTTTTCAGAATCACAAAACTTTTTGCACTTCGATTCTTTAGTAGTTTTCAATAAAACCCCAAGCAGGGTTGTAAGCAGATGACGAATCCGTCGCCACAAAACAGCCGATACTGGTCTCGAAGAAGTGGATTGATGCATTGGTCCATGGGCCCGAGCGCATTCCTGTAGAAAGACAGAATTGTTATGATTCTACTTCCAGGGGGCAACAGCTTTCTCAAGGATCCCTTCTTGATAGACCTTTCCATTGATTTCCGCGCTTTTATCCATAAAAACCTGTGGAGGCCCGCCTGAAGCACTGATCCAGCCTCAAATCATCAAATTTCCAGGGAACAAAATTCTTGTGGGTACTTTTCATTGACGGATGTGGTGTATTCTGAGTTTAAAGGCACATAAAAGGCTGAATTTCATTTGTGAAACCACAGGGCATCCTAGGATCGCCGCACCCCGAAAACATCCCGCAACTTCTTATATTTTTCCTTCCGATCTTGCTTTGCTTGAACGGTGGGAAACTGCCCGTTTCGATATGTGATAACGCCATTTAGTGCTTCATTATCGGTGTCATCTGAAAAAATATTCGGAGTTTGGTTCCGTCCGGCACTCTTTATTCAAGCCCAGGTCGTCTTTGGTCATGGTCAATTCTTCTTAATTATTCTTCTCACACATCGGGTGTTGGTAGACCGTTCTCATTCTCTTGCGGGTTCAGTTTAGGGATGGTCTTCCTCTTTCCAATGCTTTCCAGTTTTTTGGACGGTTTGTAGAAAAACTGTGCCTCGAAGAAATCATTTAGCTCTCAGTCCAGCTGTTGCTTTCCGCGCAATCGCATTCCAACTTGAACAGGTCTTTGTCAGAACTTGGAAAACAAATTTCTTCTCTTGCAAACCAATAACTAGCAATAGACAAACAGTTTGAAAAGTTGAAGCACCCATAAATTCCTCACACAATGTTCGTAACGAAGCGAAATTTCGCGCGAGCGTAATTTGTAGAACCCGCTTGATTTCCTGACCCTCTGGGAGTGAATAAACTCGCCAGGCCGATATCCAGCTTCGTTTATCGCCAAGTATGACCGCAGATGTAGCGTCTCATTTGTGATGGCCCACCAGTTAACTGATTAACAAGCGATCAAACAGAACTGATCAATAATTTCCACAACGTAAACTGGTCATGCTATCTGGAAAACAAATGAAAAGGTGTTTTGGTTGCCAACCCAGGAATTTCTGGAATACACCCAGAAGTGAAACCATCGCACTTTTTCTCACTGCTGAACAATGACAGCAGTATAACAAGACTCCCATCGGCTGAACTCCTTGCAGCAAAAGCGTTCCTCTTCTTCAACTTACCACGCTTATTCCATTTACGCTCCAAGGCAACCCTTGCGAAAAACTGATGCTGATAAAATATGAAAGTGAAGATGTTGAACAGTGCTCGGTGATTAGAAACCAACAGAAAATGTCAAAATGAAGAACATTTCCATGATTTTGACATTTCTTTGCGTCTTATTCTTTCATTTCCATTCAAAGATCCCATATCTATTTATATCCTTGATATCAAGTTAGCGAGCTTACGTCTAAAAGAGGTAAGATAGGATTCGTCCAAGGTGCCGGTAGTAATGTTAGTAGTTGGTTGGTCAATGTAAAATTCATTTCTAATTAAAGTTGAACGACAACGATAATGCTATCATATCCAGGACATTGGTGTTATGATCTCATCCACATCCTCAACAGAAGAACGAAGAACGAGATACTTGAAAGGCTTCGTAAACATCTTCGGCAGATTATCACGCTTTGGCGCGCCGTCTGCCACGAAAGAGCCTGTTGTCGCGTCCTCCACCCTTTCCAGTAGACATCTTCCCCATTCATGAATATTTCATCGCTTTTTGAGACCAGCGTTGGTACACAACGTTTTGGAAGATCAGAATTACGAAAAGTTCAACAATGATTCTTAGTAAAGTCGAACCGATCGAGAAAAACCGACCAGAGCGAATCGATGAACTTTCAATTCTCCAATGGGCAAGGACAATCAACCGATTCCCATCCAATGGAGCGTTCATAGTTGGCGATCGTACGTGCGATTAGGCGATTAGGCGAGTAGGCGATGATTCAAAATGAAAAGTATACGGATCGATTAGGCGATAGGCGAGTAGGCGATTAGGCGAGTAGGCGATTAGGTGATATCTGGATTGTATGCAACACTTTGACAAGATCTGCTTTTACCAACTAGTAGTCTAGTGTATGGGTGAGAAGCTAATATGCATGTGCGCCTCAATTTTGACGACTAAAGAGTGCGCCGTGTGCAAATCGCCTAATCGCCTACTCGCCTACTCGCCTACAACGCCCTCAGGGCGGAACATACAAGTCGATACGTATGTAGTCTTCACCGCCTAATCGCCTACTCGCCTGATCGCCTAATCGCCTACTCGCCTACTCGCCTAATCTATACGTATATTTTTCATTTAGACTAATCGCCTAATCGCCAACTATGAACGCTCCATAACTCTTTTCGCCGAGTGCCTCTGAAAAGCACGCAATCAAGTGTCCCTACGCAATCCGAGGACCCTAGTAATCTCGACCTTGTAAAAACGCGGTCTCAGATAAGAGTGTGATGCTGAGAGGGGCAGCGTCCCTGGCTCGCACTACATTTACAAGCGGCTATGATTAGTAGGAAGGGATAATTCACAACACTATGCTCGTGGCTTGATCCCTTGATTTGAGGAAGCTTACCGCTGCGCAGGTTCTCAACGGCCACGTTGCGCAGTTTCGCCCGATTAGACACGTTCTCTCGCGCGAACATTCACACTCGCATGCTCGAGCCGTCTGCGTCTCCGCCCATACAGCGTGCGTTGAGGATCTCTCAACGTGCCGTTGCGAACTGCGCAACGCAGGGTTGACTGCTCCGGGGGGTGGGAGAGGTATGCAGTCGCCGGTTTCGCGCCGCGGCACCATGCATGTCGCAAAATAGTTTCAAATCTAGAGACGCATGTCAAGTGGCTGCCCATCAACCCCCCCCTCTCCCATTCCCACACCGGTTACACTCCCTGGCTGTCGGATACGCGCGCGTCCGCACGAGGTACGGCGAAAACATCGAGGCGCCCGCATGCGGCGTGCCCCCCCCCGAGCCACATTACGCTCCGATCGGTTTGTTAGTTTTAGCTGTGTTTCATTCTTCTCATCTTTGCCTCGTTCGAACACGAACAAACTGACAAACCTATCTACGCCCACGTAATTTTTCTTAAGAATGGTTGTACTGCGGACACGTTAAAACGCGTACAACTAACAAACTGCATTTTGATGAGTAAACGATTGATAAAAGCAAATGGTTCATTTTGCAAATAGCTATTGATAAGAACCGGTTAAGAATGCTCTTGAGTTGCTCTCAAGTTCACCAGCGCTTATCTTAAACCGACTCACCTTGCATATAATAGATCGCCTCCTTAGCATGGTACGTAATGAATGACCAATTTAACGACATGCGCAATAGGTATGACTGAAAGAATTGCTGCGTATTGTGAAGCAGACAACATGGAAGCGCAAAAAAACGGAATCGTCTGTATTCAAGCATAAGAATGAAATTCCCCGTGGAAGGTAGGGGATTTTCTACGCCAAAACCTGGCTGGCCCACTAGTAGCACACACACACCAAGTCGACCATTTCGTTAGGATACGAGCGATATCCTAAGTGAATTCACGAGAGATCAAGGTATCCTAGAGTAACCAATTATTGCAAAGAACTGCTCAAAACGATCCAAAGTTACCTCCTCTTTCCCAGTCCTTTTCGCAGGTTGCTTTTTAGGGTCAACCATGACCGCTGTGAAGCCAGCTTTGCTTGCCATTTGAATCTTTGTCACTGAAATTTGGAACATTTCGGATATCTCGATAGCAAATCAAAGAGACAACGTTACTTGCCCGCGTAACCTGCGCAAATGACGATCACTCGAATGAACAACAACAACAACCTTTCTGATAACAGAAAGAGAAACCTACAGAGATAGCAAAGGAGGTTTCTCTGATTAGATAGGAGTAGTAGAGTTCATGTTGAACGTTTCGGGAGATTGGGAGAAGCTACGAAGAAATCCGTAATGGTTGTGGACAGATTCCTCCGCGCTCCGATCTTCAAAACGGTTCAGTTGAACGGCCGCTCGGTCAAGTGAAAAATATTGAACGGCCCACTATCAACGGCTGGCATACGTGTAAAAATTCGATATGCTATACGAAGTTATTACGCACGATCTCAGACGATGACACGAAGTACTCAAAGTATATTTCCAGGGCGCAATGTGGCTCGGGGGGCACTCTGAGAAAAGTCATCTAGGACTCGAGCCTAAACAGCAGGGACGAACTCCGGAGAATGACGAAAATTGCTTCCGTACACCGGAGTTCCAAGTTCCTCTCCTCTTCAAAAGCTTAGTCCTAAAACGGAGCGTTTCCGTGATTTTGACGCGATGTTGCGAGGTGCCCCCCCCCCGAGATACATTGCGCCTTTCCAGGTATTGATAGGAACTTCTTTTGGATAGCGCACCAGGTTGGACAGAACGAAATTTGATTGAATGTAGATCAAAAGTGAACTGGTTCGATAGGGGAGAAGGCGATCCGAACAAGATATTCTGAGCTTCCGCATCTATAACGGCATTAGTTGGGTGCAAAACTAGTCCGAGGGGGGATTACTCGATTTTAACATACGGTAGACTACGCGCCAGTGTACGCAGTGACTGCTGTGACGTTCATCCCTTCATTGAGAAGATTTGAAGTTTCTGATGTACTGCGAGTGTTAATAGTACTATACTTTAGGGGTGGAAACACCTAGGGTGTGTGACCAATTCCCATTTTCCCGATGGTTCCGCCCTTCCCTAACTTGATCCTAATGGTAAGAGTTGAAAGCGAAAACAGATTGGTCACGTCCCCCCCCCCTCCTCCAGGTCCACCCCCTACAGCGTAGCCCTACTTTCGTATCACCTCGTGACACCGCTATGACATTGCAGGCCAATCGTACAAACATGAAGCTTACCTCCCAAATCAGTTGTACCTTCATCTGTATGGTCTGTAGAGAGCACAATCACAAGGGCCGTATGCTGAGTGTTGGGGTGGGGTGGGAAATGGGGAAAAGTTGGGGAGGTTCGTCGCAGGACCCACTGGGCAACGGTCGCACCTTTGATTTTGCAGCTTTGTTTCCATCCTTTTACTGTTTCCTGATTGTATATTCGCACGTAAATACCTTTCTTCATACCAAAAAACAGCGATGAAAGAATGGAAACAAAGCTGCAAAATCAAAGGTGCGCCGTTGCCCAGTGGGTCCTGCGACGAACCTCCCCAACCTTTCCCCATCCCCCACTCAACATTGCGCATACGGCCCAGGGACGTTGGGGTACCGCGTACGTCGCAGCACAAGCACAATGGTTCACAAACCAGGAGGAGCTTCTTCCCACGCAAAAAATTGGTCCACTCTGCTGCAGTGAACTAGCGCCGTGCCCAGGGTCAACCGCCCTATGCGCAAAGAACAACGAGGGGTCGTATTCAGCCCCGAAAAGGGACGGGGTCGTATCCAC
>MU896427.1:0-12528 GCA_036418205.1 Ostertagia ostertagi | reverse complement strand
TTACTAACGTCTAATGTTTCCTCACCTTCCTTCTCTTCTTTGTCTTCGGCCAGCTTCTGTCCAGCTCGACACGCTCTACCATGTAAGCAGCATTCGAAAGCATCTGAACAACCACTTGGTTGTCTGGGCATGGGACCGGGAGCTGAGGAGGTGAGGGGTGAGTGAACAACCTACCGCTCCATCCGATTTTAATCAGATCCTTTTGTTTGCTCTTTGAACCATTTCTTATCAACAGACCACAAGGAAGCGTTCATGGTGGCGGTCGTACGTGCGATCAGGCGATTAGACGAGCAGGCGATAGGCTCGTATAACTTCGTAGATGAGTGAGTTGCTTATGCCAGGAAGGTCTTTCAGGGCGTGACGAGCTTTTTGAAAACGGTCTTTTGCATGATATAGGGGCAGATGCGGGGACCACAGAACCATGTTTAATTTTTCCTGAACGGCCCTCTGAATACCAGAAAAGGGGGTCCCTAGTTCGATTCCTCTTGGTGACAAATTTTTGCATTTCGAGTTGACGTTCCAAAATTCGCGCAAAATGGAGTTCTGATTGTTCTGGTTGGTTCTAACTCCATTTTGCGCGAATTTTGGCACGTCAACTCGAAATGCAAAAATTTGTTACCACGAGGAATCGAACTAGGGACCTCCTTTTCTGGTATTCAGAGGGCCGTTCAGGAAAAATTGAACATGGTTCTGTGGTTCCCGCATCTGCCCCTATATCATGCAAAAGACCGTTTTCAAAAAGCTTCGTCACGCCCTGAAAGACCTTCCTGGTTAGAGCGCTGTAGGCGACTAGGCGATCGCCCAATGGGCGGAGCAACAAATCAATACGTATCCTTCTCTTATCGCCTACTCGCCTAATCGCCTAATCGATTCGTATACTTTTCATTTTGAATCATCGCCTAATCGCCTAATCGCCTAATCGCACGTACGATCGCCAACTATGAACGCTCCATAAGCAGACGGTCGGGGCTTACTGTAGCGCCTAGTTCATCACATGTCGTTCCCTCCACTGATCGTTGCCGTAAAATTGACTGTATCCTACAACATCCCTAGGATCTGTTGTCCAACGGGGGGACATTGGCTACAAACGAAAGAAAACACGTCAAAAACGGTAATATTTGCCAGAGCGTTCAGGCAACTAATGAAAAAATACATGTCAGTACTAGAAAAAGCTGCTGAAACTTCAAGCAAAGCAGTAGTAAACAAGACCGAACATGTTTAAACGCTGGAATTCGGCTTCTCTCTATAGCAAGAGCTTCGTTTCCAAGCTTTGTTTGAACTTTTCGAGTTTTTCGTTCTATCATAGTTATGGAGCGTTCATAGTTGGCGATCGTACGTGCGATTAGGCGATTAGGCGAGTAGGCGAGTAGGCGATCAGGCGATGAGTAAAGGATACGTATCGATTAGGCGAGTAGGCGAGTAGGCGAGTAGGCGATTAGGCGAGTAGGCGATTAGGTGATATCTGGATTGTATGCAACACTTTGACAAGATCTGCTTTTACCAACTAGTAGTCTAGTGTATGGGTGAGAAGCTAATATGCATGTGCGCCTCAATTTTGACGACTAAGGAGTGCGCCGTGTGCAAATCGCCTAATCGCCTAATCGCCTACTCGCCTACAACGCCCTCAGGGCGGAACATACAAGTCGATACGTATGTAGTCTTCACCGCCTAATCGCCTACTCGCCTACTCGCCTAATCTATACGTATATTTTTCATTTAGACTAATCGCCTAATCGCCTAATCGCCAACTATGAACGCTCCATTAGTCTGAATTGTTTCATTTGGTAAACTATTGCAAGTTGAGCAGGTATAATAGCCTTGGACATGTAGAAGCTCAAACAACTATTGCAGCATCTCCAACCCCCTCCTTAATCCAAGGGAAGCCTCTCAGACACCTCTGTTTTTTATCTGCCTGGAATCCGCACCATGTGCAACAAGTTTAGGCATATTTCCTCTCGTTGGCATCACTACGAGCAGTTGTAAAAGCATATCTCTCCCCCCCCTTCGGAAAACAAACAAACTCCATCCTTTATATGTGTACAAAGCGCTATGTGTCACAAAATTCATGGCACACGTCATAGCATGATGGGAAGTTAATTCTTGCGAGTTTCATAGAGGTTTGGACTGGGTCACAGATGGTGAATGGTCCAAAGTGATTACTACCGATAAAAGCTGATAAGGAGATTCAGAACGTGACTATCCCCAATTTCGTTGCAGTAATAGACGCAAGTTGGTTCTGACATAGTATGTATACGAGGCTGTACCGAGACGCAGATGGTGAGCGATGATGATTTCGACTGATAAGAACTGATAAGGAGGGTTAGAACCAGGGTCAATCGTCATGGTGGACAAATTTCAAAAATTTCCCGATCCCCTTCCCTTCTGAATGGTCTCGATACGACCCCCCCCCCTCACACAACACCATTTGTCTGTGTCTTTGTGTTTATACGGATACATAAACATGTATCCTAGGAGGTATAAGATGGGTGAAGGAAGGCAGGTGTTGGAAATCTCTGAACTCAGCTTGTCGAGTTCTACAAGAAACTGCTTTGGAGCTTAACCCTTTCCGGACCGCCTGACACACATGGTGTGTCAGGAACTTCAAGAGCTGATTTTTCCAAGAGTTTGGTTTTTCGATAAAATATTTTATGTTGTTACATACCTATGTAACAGACTCATGCCATATGTATGAAAAAACCTAGACTTTAGGTTTAATCTAGGTTCTAAAATAACCAAAGAGTAAATGGACTTCCACTTTGGGCTCAAAGAAAACAGTTGTAGTTCGCTTGAAAACACTTAAAAACGAAGAATTTGTGAAATATCCTGCTCGTCGTATCTGATTCTTATGGATCCAATCGTTTTGGGCACGTTCTACTCCCTTTTTCTCCATACCAACTTATTTTGAACAATTTTCGTCCCTTCCTCCCTTTTTATGGCCCTTTCCCTTTTTTTGCAAAACAGTTTTCTGTCAAATTAATCTTATATATTCTTCGAGACATGACAAAGACATAAACGAGACAAAATAATGGCTTTAGTGGGAATACAGATTAAATATATGATATTTATGCTTGCCGCGCAGCATGCGGCCGTGAGCGCAAAAAGTGCGCGGTCCGGAAAGGGTTAAAGAACCTCGAACTCGGAGCGCGCCATGCACTCGAGTTCTATCTTGAGAAATAGTTGTTTGTATGTGGTGCGTATGTAACTCTACTTGTGCAAGATTTTTCTATAGGGGGAGAGGGAAACACTTGAACTAATGCCCGCCTATCACTTTACCCACCCATTATGAGATTAATTGATATGTCCAGATTCCACGCTTTCTCTTTCCTTCAAGCGCTAGATTAACGCGTAAACCTTGCGCTTAACTGTCCCTTCTCTCGTGTTCAGATAGGAATCTTAGATCAATGTTTGGCAGGTTTCGTGGGCTTCTTTCAAAAAAATTTCCAATCACTTAAGGGACGTTTCATCGAAATCTGAGAGAGCGACGAATTCTCTTCACTGACAGAGGCTATGGTCACTTGTGTGTAGGAATAAGATGTCATACTATCCCCAGGCAGGGTCAACCGTCCGTTCGAACTGTTCGAACGAAGGGGTCGCATTTTGGTCGGAAGGGGGTCGCAATTTCGAGGACTGCCAGCCACAGGCGCGTGCGTGGCGTATCCGAGGGCAAGAATTGTTTGTGCAGACCGCATTAGATTCGATTAATTATGCACAGAGAGACAGTTTTAGGCAAATTACGGTGTTTTCCTTGAGGAATAAAGAACAGTTGAATGCATCCCTATGAAAGGTTTGACTTCTCGGGGCTGAAATTAAAGTTCTTCGGGACCTAATTTTCTGAGGACGATTCTTCCAGACAACGGTAAAACACATAAGAAAGCAGAAATCTCGTAGTCTTCAAAAATGTCTTCGCCCTCCCCAACAAGTTCTTTGAAGGAAGTTATTATTGCTGAAAGCTCAAAAACTCGCATGTGCTGCTCAAAAACCTATGGGAACAAAATGTTCGAACGTGTGATTTTCTCGAAAAATGAACTTTGAAAAACGGTTTGGTGCTTGTTAGAAAGAGCAAATCCTGTACTTTCACCCATGAAAAAAGTGCATCACAGAAATGAAAATGAAGTGAGTTATGGTCGCTGAAAGCCCAAAAACTCGCTTTTGCACGAAAAATGTTCGAACGGGACAATTTTTTGAAAAAGGGGACAATCACTAAACTTTTTACTGTTTTGTTAGAGAAATATTTGAAGTTTCTGAAACTTTTTACAGATTTCCAAAATGTCGCATACGAAAGATTTTATGGGCCTTCAAAGTTGAAGGTGCGCCTTCTTAGAATTTTGGGTTTTCCACTTCTAACAGAAGTACTTTCCGGAGAGTTAGGCAATCCTTGTAGTTTTCTGAAAGCGCACCTCAGGCACAATCAAAATCTACCTCAACAAGTCAAAAAATACGTCCCAAGAAAGTTATTCCCCTCTAAAATTTTTTCTTCGCCGCGTCCCGTTCTTCCAGCGCCCGGGTGATACCTGCCGCGCTCCAAGGCCGACGCGACGACGCGCAGACGCTTTCTGGCGCAACGGATTCATGTCTAGCACTCTTATTAACAAAAACAGGGGGTCGCAACTGGACCCCCTCGAGAGCTAGGGGGTCGCAAAAATCCCGAAAATGTTCGAACGTGACGGTTGACCCTGTCCCCAGATGAACGAATCTTCATGATGCGGCCCCAAACATCATTCTGCGTCAAGCTGCACTTAAGATCAAGATTATGTAGTTAAATTATTAAAATTAGACTGTTCCAGTGGTGGCCGGGTACAGGGTGCGCCAAAATTATAGTGACAACACATGCGCCTACAAATTGAACCAAAATGCAAAGGTGCTGTTTCCTTTGTCTTCATCTAGGTTTTGATCTTGACGCATACCGATCTGGACGTCTACGTGATTGCGACGAGCAAAGACGACAACGGTGGACCAGAATAGTGAGGCAAGCAATAGCATAGAACCACTCTATGCTGTCTTGCTGTCTCCATTCGAAGGAGGGAGGGCGATGTCAAACTTCTGTCGGTTCATCATCTCTACAAGTTCAACTCGCATATGTCGTTTATGATGCCCTTCCACCGTTAAAATATCGCACGTCATCTGTACTCTTTCTCAACAATCAATGTTTATGCTGATGCAGAACCAAAATCCCAGGCACAGTGACTTAAGGGTAGGTGTTGCGATAAATTAGAAAGGAAGAACAAATCTGTTCACCGTAAAAAGAAGGTAGGCTTCTAGGGAAACAGTACGAGGCGTTTTTGGTAAGGGGCAGCCCGTAAAGACCAAGATACTTTACCGCTGTGCCGGCCACTTTCGTAGCAGCTCCCCCTCAGAGGCCGCGTGAGCAAACCACGGCTGGGGATGGGTCCCCACCCAACCGGGTTTTGCTGCACCCGGCCCCATGGCGACTACTCATGGGATTTACTCATGACTCAGGTCATGAGTAAATGCTGGTGAGAGGCGGACAGCCGTGGTGAGAGCAGAATTTACAGGTTCACATTGATGATGTCACCTGTCCTGGAATCTCGTCCAGCGCGCAAACCAACGGGCACAAAAGAGCCGCACATTCCGAGGTTTAGGTCGTGTCCTTTATTTTTTTTCCACCATTGTACAATTCGCCACCCAAAGTTTCGTTTTCAACGATGACCATTCCATCAATCCATACGTCACCGAGATTGTTGTGAAAGTAAGTGCATCATGGTGTTTTTGGTCAAAACAATGTTTATTCAATAGTAAAAGTCTGTTTGGTCAGGTTGGTAGTAGATTGGTGTCCATTCATTTGTTTCCACATCCATTTTATAGAACATCTCATTCGCTATCCAAACTCCAGTTTGTGCACATTTACTGCCTGTTTGCAATCTGAAACGTACGACGAAATACCACATGATTAGTAATACTTTGGAAAAATTGTTGGTAAATAACATCTTACAAAATTGTTTTTCCTTTTCGGCCACTCTTCTTGTCATACTCGTGAACTTCATAACGTGGAATGAAGGGAACTTCGAAGTACATTCGAGAAAAATCTTCCCCAGTTCCAGGTTCTGGCGGTTGAGTACCATTGAAAAGTTTCGCCGTTTTCAAATAAAAATTCGTTGTAGGACTCTCATTTCTCCGTTCCTGATCACCACGAAGGAACGAAACAAACACACCGATTCCATATTTCGTCAAATTTTTTTTGATGTTCATATCCATGAGTTCATTTATGCGATCGAAATTGGAATGGTACCACTGTCTTCTCGTTATCAATCTGGTTTTCCTATTATACACAACAATTAAATCTCTGTGCGGTTTCAATCCTCTTCCCCATTTGTCCGCTCCAGCTGGACAGTCCTCCTTGTTTACGGTGTGCCGGAACTGAAATATATCGTATGTGTAGCAGATGGCTCGTTGACCATTTTAAACGTTCCTTTCATTACATGATTTATTTGCAGAGTTAGAAAAGAAGCTGCTATCGCCCAAACTGCGATACAGGGGTTATTCATGGTGAGGTTTCAGTTGGTGATAGAAGAAAAGTTCCCAGTCGGCTGCTTGTTACGAAAATGCAAAATTTGTAGTTGACCTTATAATTTTGGAACGCACTGTATTTTACTCAAAAAGAGAGCAGACCAATTAGAGGTCAAATGCTTTTTCCGGCCGTAACTTTCCTTCTGCTTGATCAGATTACTTACGATATTACGATAGTGGATACTAGTAGATTAGGATAGTGCGCTGACAAGATTAGATATGTATTGATCTATTCGCTTGAAGTCGCCCAATCTACTACTCTCCAGCGATTTCAATCGATACGTATCCAATCTTGTCAGCGCAATCTCCTACTCTACTACTATCCTAATATCCTATCGCCTACTATCCTAATCTCCGAGTCACGAACTATGAACGCGGCCTAGTCGCTTAATCGATACATTAGTACATTTTTCGTATCATTCTGATACCTAATCGTATGCACGATCGCGAACTCCAACCACTGCCTTAGAGAGAGGAAGAGACTCCCTTCACTCCTTCACCCCAAGGTGTGTCTATCTATTCTCGCAACGTCATAGAAGTACACTGTCTTCACCCATCTCGTGCCCAGTCATAAAATCGCTTGAATTTGCTGCATGTATAGATCTGCTTCGCTCCGCCCACTGAGCGATCACCTACTCGCCCGATCGATGGTTGCCATTTTCTTCTCAACCTATCGCCTCATCGCCTGTGCATTGTGAATTGTGAACAACATCTAAGGCCTAATAGCGTATCCTTATCTTAAACTCGCATCTATGAGCTATCAAAATGTGATCGATAGTTCCAGTAGTACCTTACACGGTAATTCTTTCCTATCTTTTGCGCTCTGATCGCGAGTGAGACGAATATGAGAATTTTCAAAACGAACATTCTGAAAAAAAGTCATTATGATTCACTCACACAGTAAATAAAACCAGAGCAACGGCAGAGTCTTCTTCATATTCCACGTTACGGATGATCTGGCGATTCGGTTGAAAGAAATGAATGCGTATTTGTTCGGAAGTTCGACTATTCAGACAGACTGGTTATATGCAAATCTACTGAAATGACGTTTGACCATGAGCGCTCCTGGAGATTCGGCCGTTAACCTTATTGATGCAAGTCGATTTTTACAGAAACAGTGCGGCTTAGAAGCGTTCATTGCCACCGCTTATGCCGCATATGCGATGTAATCACTCGCTTTTGCTAGGGCTCCTATGAATTCCTTCAGACCACGTCCTTATTCTATCCGTCGTCACAGGAGTCAAGGTAATGAACCCTGTTCTGGTCTGCGCTGAAGCTCAGCACTCTCAGAATCATCCAAGGACATCGATCTTCTTAAGCGCAGAACCAAACATCAGGCAGCTCACAAATCGATGCAAGAAGTGATCGAGCGTCACAGCGCCGTCACGAAGGAAGTTTCGAGAAAGCAGTTTTCAGTCGCCTTGTCACCACCACAAGAAGACTTCCCCCATCATCCCGCAAGTATTCCGAAAATTTCGACATCTTAGCTCTGCCGTTGTTCCCGTTACAATTCTATCTCACCTTCTAATTCGCTTTATGATAGGAATGAGTTCGCTCATTATGTTTCGATGTTTTCAACTGTTTTTCCTGCATCTCATTCCTTTGACCTCACCTCAACCTTATGATTTGGAGAATTTCGTGACTGGTATATTGTAACGTTACCTTATATCGTTGTTGTTTTGTGGTAATGAAGTTCAATCACCGAAATTTGAAATGAGGTCTCTTGCCGAGTGGTCGGGCCACGACGTTATCTCTGCTGTTTTATTCGAAATTGTGTCAATGCGTTTTACTTGAGGCCAGAAAATTTAACCACCAGGACGAGCTGTTCAGCAACATTACACCGACTACACCAGCTATGGCCGCTAAGATGAGTAGGGGAATTTACAGACAGACCAACTCATACGCGTGAACATATGGTCTCTATGCATCCATTTCTTTCCACCGGATCTCGGAATGGCCTGATCATCGAATCGTCAGTCATGCTTAGGGAACGAACGATGCCTTATCATGGGAGATTGTACTGCTTCGTTGTTGAAGAGAGGATAAAGTGAGAGAAGGAGGTTACGGCGATTGCACTAGAAGAATTTCAGCACAAAAGCAAGGCAAGAAGTCGACGTGTCGACATTCATGAAAGTGAAGTATCCTATCAGCCCCAATGTTATCATTATCAGACATGTTTTGTCCTGTCGTACAGGATAGTTTTTGCTCTTTCTTGGAGAGTCATGATACTAAGCTTCTCCCACATAGAAAAGCTTCAGTGTGCTTTCGCTCTGTGTCGCAGGCTCCTCAGGCAAATTGCGGCAAGGGCAGCCCTGGCTCAACACTCACTTCGTGATGGTCTTGCCAAGAAACAGCGGGAACGAAGTTATTCACCCAAACACTAGCTTCAGCCTTCAGTCGCATGCGTGACTACTTGATTCCTTCCCTTTTCACGAGCCCGACCATGGTCAAGCGAGGCGTCGAGGGAAATTTTGAAATACGACCCCCTCCAAGCGGCCCAAGTCTCATCACAAGTATCATACATATAAAACTTCAACACTCTAGAAAATCTTTCTCTCAAAAGAAGAATCAACCGTACACCATAAAACTTGTCCAACAAGCAGAGAGTCATGGAAAGGTAAATAACAACGGATCCTACAAAAAAGTGGAGCTAAAAACGAGGACCTAGTCATGGAAAATAGCATACAATCACAGCATCCTTTTTCCTTTATTTATTTTGAAAATCTTACATGGGATATCTTATCTTGGCACGGCAAGAGAGAGATTTCAAACAAAAGTCAAACATACATTGCCTTGAACAAATCGGCTTGAAGGCGCAATCGTGGCAGAAGTCGTGGAGCGATTCCCTGTAGTTCATAGGATAGTGCCCTAAGGTCAATGAAAGTAAAATAGTTCTATGTAGCGGTGGTTCGATTGCTACGATGATGTCTGACCAATACTCGGTGCAGTCGAATATTATACATATAATAGGCGATGGAAGGCGCAAACACGACAGAACAGAAGCTCGAGGGAGTAAAAGGCTTCAGAACTACGCCCTCAAGTGAGTCATAGTCATGTCAACGGATTTATTTGCGCGTTGGCCTTATTTCACAAGACCAAGGCAATGAGCGTTGCGAAGAATACATTCTTAAAGCATCGGAACAAAACATAATCCTTATCAGATGAAAAAAGCTCTAAACAACGACATTTCCTTACAAAACATAATTTTCTACAAAAAAAATCTACATATAGATCAGAGAAATCGCGGTGTAGGCGGGATAGACAGACTTGGTAATTCTGTGCACGAAAATAAGCCGGCAAGAGTGCTAGGGCCTTGAAAAGTGAAATGCTACAGCAGCAGATTTCGCTTCTTTTATCAGGCTATTGTCCGGCGCCTTCTCATCTATTGCGTCCTCTAGCCTCCTACTCGCTTCTCAGTGTCCACATTATGAAGATGTAGGAGCCTCTCAACCTGAGCGTTTTCGACGGATTCTTTTCCTTTTTTCTTTACTGCCGGCCCACTTCGCACCGATACATTCGCATTCGTGTGCAAGAGCCACACCAATTTGATCCTGGGCATGCCTTCACGGAGCAATCATAAGTAGAGGTGAGTGTCGGTTGGGAACTATCGTAGCGTTTGTGGTGCCGCAGTGTCGTGTGCTCAACATTTGTTTAGATTGTACCGTACTCTCGAACCCACATTCCACTTCGGAGGTTGAGCAAGAAGCCGTCCATGCTCCTTTAGAAATACTCGTCTCCCTTTTCTCTAGTTTTCCTGTCCCGAAATTCATAGCTTGTCCGTAAAAGTGAAAAACTATTTGAAATCAAATGCAAAAAAACTAACAAACACTTGTATCCTTACTGGTATACATATGTGCTGGTATGGCAATGTACACGTAGAGTCCATATCCGAGAGTTGGGGTGGGCGTGTCACCGGCAAGTGACGTGGCTGCTGCCGCACTTGATAGAAGTTGCGTGGATAAGCTGTTGCCAGCATGCTTTGCTGATATCCAGCGATGTATGTTGGAAGCAGCTTATCCGCGTGACATCTATCAAGTGCGGCTGCTGTCGCAGACACGCCTATTGCAACTCTCGGATATGGACTGTATGTACTGGCCCACAATACAGTACTCTGGTTCGGGGCAGAGTCAACCCTGCGTTGCGCAGTTCGCAACGGCACGTTGAGAGATCCTCAACGCACGCTGTATGGGCGGAGACGCAGACGGCTCGAGCATGCGAGTGTGAATGTTCGCGCGAGAGAACGTGTCTAATCGGGCGAAACTGCGCAACGTGGCCGTTGAGAACTGCGCAACGCAGGGTTGACTCTGGTTCGGGGGGGGGGGGGGCGTTGCAAGGCACGGCTCTGCCACAAGCTGTACCTGACTCGCGCACCCCCCCCCCATCCCCCTGAACTGCCTTCACTCCCTCGGGTTCAGCATGTCCCATTTGGCAGCGTTAGGTAGAGCTGCAGACGAACAGCGCCCCATGCCCCCCCCCTCAACCCGAGCTTCACCCACAACGCAATAGAGTTAATTAATCGACAAATGTGGGATTTTTGTATTGACACAATGAAAACATTGGCATACGACAGGAACTTCCCCAACACAAGTTATTTTTCCCTACAACAACAGGGATACGGTTTGCTAGAACAGCAAGGGACTTTTCCGCGTTTTGTAGGGCGAAACTTTTTTTGCTGCAAGAACCTATTTCCACTCCTGATCAGCAGCGGACCTGAAGTTCCGTTCAGCGAAAAATGAGATTTTGAAGTAGCAGTTGTGAAAAGTGCCGAAGGAAGCAACGATGAAGAATGGGGAATAAATTTCTAGGGGTAATTCTTTGCAGCTGCCCATTCAATGATATTGCGCACTAAATATTTCGCTGTCCCTAGGGTCAGCCGCCCGTTGCGCAAAGTACCATTCACAAAATTAGAAGCTGCCAAGGCGTGGCTAAGTGGCAAAGGAGGACAGACTTTTGGCTGCCACTGCGACTACGCACCACAGACGATTGAATGGCGCATTCCAGAGCGGGATTTCCTTACTGAATACCTCATATTCCAGTGAACACAAGAGAAATTTTTTTGGAGAAATCACCATGCTTTCGGCACAAATCCCAGTGAAGAAAAGTGATCAAGTTAGAGACTCTGAGGATTGAGCTCTGGAGTACTGATCTGGCAGGAGAGGTTTTCCTTTCAAAATAATCTAGAATCTGCTGTAATGTACTGATCTTTTTGATTTCAGCGGTCTTTACCGCATCTCAATGTACCGACTTTGAAGAAACTTATGGCCATTTCAAAGGTTGAAAAGTCGCGTTTCAAGAGAATGGCCCGAAAAAGCCATTGAGGGAAAAAACGGAACAACGGGACGATTTTTCGAAGAGTGGTCATTTAGAAAAATCTTGAACTTTTGAAAGCGTCAATCTTCTAGTTTCTAATTAGCCTTTGAAAATCTGCAAAAAGTTAATATGAAGAAAGTTATGAATGTTTGAATGTCGAAAACTCGCGTGTGCACAAAAAACGGAACAACGGGACGATTTTTTGAATATTGAACATTTGCAACATTTCAAAAACTTTTTAGAAAGAAAACAATTTGAGTTTTCAAAATTTTTGTATCCCATCTCATGAACCGCTTCTGAAGAAAGATATAACCTTTTGAATGAGAGGTTTGTATCGTATATAGCGTTACTGCTGCAAGGTTCATTCACACAATTCGAAAACTTGTTACGTTTCTGGAAGTATTAGGTCGGTCCACAAGTCTTGCAACAAATCACATTAATGCTAAATTTTTTTTGAGAAATCCGAAAATTTCGCAACATGGTTAGTGACGTAGCACCCACTTTCGCAATTTCGGCCAACCGCTCAGCTCATTGTATCGCTGTCCGTTATGGATATTACGCCAATTTCGCGAAATGCTGTTCATGCCCTACTTTTGCACGAGTACCGCTTGGGATCTTCCGCAAGTGAGGCAACATCAAGAATTAACCAGACAATGGGTGAAGGCACGCTGAGTCGATACACTGCGCATCGCT
>MU896426.1:0-10109 GCA_036418205.1 Ostertagia ostertagi | reverse complement strand
GCGCGTGCGCCAAATATGAGGTCGCTGGTGGCTGCTGATCGCTGGAAGATGGATGTGCGTTGAGTGAAATCCCTGCGCATCCAATTTACATGAGATCGGACGTGCAGACGCGACCTCCTGGCTACGTGCCAGCGTGTTCGGTGAAGGGATTACATTTAGATTACATTACAGAAATACATGAAAAGAGAGTAGTACTGTTGTGAAGGGCCGAGGTTCATCAAGAACAGCCATTTTCTTCTGTAGCACCTCTGATCTTCGATTTATGCGAAGAACATTTCTACAATTGTACACCTTTAGCTTCAGCAGTTTGCCTAGAAAATTTGCACCCTTGGCGATTCTTTGAACTTTGGGAATAACTTCCACGGTCCACAACCGCACGGACACTTTCGCGGCTGGAAACACAGCAAGCGGCGCTAGGAGCTTTAACCTACCAAGGCTGGATACCCTAAGCAACCACCCAAAACATCGTTTCCTGTGCGCTGTCGCTTTCCGCTGTGCTCCCTCGGCCCCGCGTCTGTGGTCGTCTGCCTTCGCTTCCCTCGGTTAGTGTCTTACGAACTGTTCCTTTCCTAGAATCCCCATCCGTCCTCGAAAGGAGGGTCTTAGTTTAGGCGTTTCTTTTTGCCTGATTTTCCTTTGTTCTTACTTGGCAAGTCAATTAGCGGTCTTGTGAAAGAATCCAATAATTCATTCATTCCTTTTTGAAATGTTCTCAGGGGTCACCGTTTTTCATCGACATGCCGCTGGAGGTCTAAAAATTATCCCAGCGGCCAATAGTTTCAGAAAATGGTAGGAAGCTTAGCGAAAATGCTGTGAAATTTGAGAGCTCATCAACTAGCCGTAATAATTACCTGCAGATTTCAGCAAGCCCCTTCCCCGGAAATCAGAAACAGCCGAATGGACGAACCCATACTTTTCCACCTGTTAAGCGCTAAATTCAAAGAGTTTGAAGGGATTCAGAAAACCTCAAGAGCATCGTTCGCCGTTAAAAAGGATGCCGATAGGTCAGCCAATAGGTCTGGAATTTTCCAATGCACCATAAAGGAATATTTCAATTAAACATAAAAATCACGACATAAGTTTTCCACTTGAGCCAAATATGTGAAATACGGATGAAGAGAGCTCTATAGTTGTCAGAAACTTCCAACTGATCGCCTCGTGGAAATAGTGGCTGGATCAAAAGACTCTAATGAGCGCTTGTTGGTGCATGGTTCTTTTTCGAACAAATTTAGAGTCCTCCAGACAGAATCTTACGCCCCATTTGGGTTCTCATAAGCTGACGTCCTTGAACACGCCAGTTAATGTCGTGAAGGTTGCCACTCGGCGCCTCATCACCTCAAAGCTCAGCACCCTCATCAGCCATCCTCATTGCCTCAAATGGTACGAGCGATGATTGATCGACTGGTTCTTCGTTTCCTGCGCCCCAGCGCTGCTGAGAATTTCCAATTCAACCACTTAAATGAGCCTCATTCAGGTGTTCCTGGTGGGTGGTCCCACATTCGTTTGGGTTACGGTAGGCTGGAGGTATGATACCACGACGACGATGATTCTAGCTGTTACATGACCGGGACCGTGAGCGGAGCGAAAGAAGAGGTCATCAACCTCGGCCCATGTTGACAGAGATTTCAACTTGGTTATGGGCCGATTAATGAGCCGAGTAGATGATCGATTTTGAATTTTGAACAACGGGAAGGTCGTTCATTACCAAATGAGTTTCCGGAGGAGGGATCGGGCAAAACGGATTTTTGAATTTTTTTCAGTTGTGGATCATTTGTTGAAACTCGGGGTTTACATTGGGACAGGGTTAAGATGAGCTGCGAGCAGTTACCTGTTGAAGGTTTCGCTTGACATGATGGATGTTAGAACATAACGGATCATCCTTACCAATTATATAAAAATTACTTCACGAACCTCGAAAAAGTTATGCAGGCATTCAGTTAGAGGGCGTAAAATTAACACCATACCTATATTTGAAAATTTTAAACAAAAAAATCGATGTCGTTTATTGTCATTAATTATATATTCACTCAAATAGGGTTAATTGGGATTTGACTAGCTGCTGAGCTTCAAAGCATCCCATGAATTGACAGTACAACCCAGGCTGGGTTGAGACCTTGGAAAGGCCTTTGAGGCAAGCAACCTGCGAAAGCACGAATTATTATTATCAGGATGCTGCTTGTAAAAATCAGTTGCTCTAGGACTTACTGACACAGTATCGTAAAATATTACCAAAATAACAAAAGCTCTGAGGTAAAAAATGCTATAGTATTTAGCAAGTAAAAGCAGGAATGAGAACAACTGATCCCGCTGTGAAATGGTGTGAAAGGGGAAAAAGAAACACCATCATGCTGGTAAGAATGATACAAATTATGGCTAAGTGATGTTTATATTCTATTATGGTGCGCTAACCGCTATACGGTAACTGTAAATTGGAGGTCGTCGTAGAAAATGAGCGGCATGAGTTTGTGAACCGGCAAGCTCCTGCCTCACCTCCACCTCCTCTGCCTCAACCTCGCCACTCAGCAATTAACGGCTGTTATACAACCACACACCCCCAACGCTCACATACAGCACGTCAAACAGGTGACGTGCTCTTGACAGATTTAGCGTATTGATGCGAAGAAAAAACAGAAAATGGTTGTATGATTAAAACGCAATAGAGCTATCTAAATAGAGAACGGCATGTGTGTTAGGTGATGAGCCACGTTTTCATGATCGTGCGATCGTGCGGGATCAAATTCAAGCCCAGGACATTTGGCCTTTCATAAGGGAGGCACGGAGGTTTCAGAGCTGAGATGAAGCTTCTCGAGAAGACACATGCACAGGTCTCAAGAAAAGCCGACGCCAATTTCAAACCATGTGAGAAGAATCGAGCGTTCAAACACATCCATGAATCAGAAAAAGTGTTGAGAGCATGGCGCGCCTGAAAGAAACGTATAACTTCGTATAATGGCGATAGATAAAATCCGCAAGAACCATGGAAGAAGAAAAGTCGGAAGAAATTTTTCAACTACGTAAGAGACGGTTAGGAAAAAGGATAAAGGATAAAGCATTTGCCGTTGATCAATCCCTTTTTGGGATGCGGCACGCATTCTACTTCCATTTGTACATTCGTAGTGGCGTTTGAATGCGATGTGGCCTATACAATGACTTGCGGGGGCCAGCCGATGTTCAAGTCAGTGTTTTTATCCTCCCAGACAAGTCTGGTACCAATTAACCGACCCCGGAGGGATGGAAGGCTTGGTTGGCCCGGGCGACTCACGACCCAGGATTTGATCCCCGGACCGCTCGCGTGGTGAGCGTGCCACTGCAGTCGGGGATCAAATCGGTAGCGGATGTACCCGGTAGCGCGGATAAACTCTAAAATACTTGAAGACAGCAGGTTCGTTACGTCCACCACAGGTTGCGCCTCGCTTCCTCGTCAGCTCAAAATCGTTTGACCAAGGCTGCACCCCAGTGATATTCATTCTCTGTTAAGATGGGCGCTATCACAAGATACGGGGGCATCCTCTAATATTGAGCCTAAGACGGAACAGGAACTCCGAGGAAAATGAAAATTGCTCATTGCACCCTGGAGTCTCTCTTCCCTGGCCTGAGACTTAGTCCTGCTTCAGCTCCGGATGTTCCGCACCGTTTTAGGTGCATTACAGTGCACTGCTCCCATATTTTGCGATGGCGCCAGATCCAGATTGAACAGCTCTAGCAACACGCCGTGCTGTTTCTGATAAGAATTGAACAAATCTTTGGCAGACAGCTCAGATTCAGTCATGCTACTTAAAAGAGCTGGAGATGCTGAATAGATCACATAATCAGTTCCATGGGAAAAAATCCACAAAATCGAAAATTCTACCGTATCATGGCAGTAAGCAGTAGTGCATGCACAGCTGCAACGAGAAGTGTGACAGGAAAATCGATTTTCATGCACGTATTTGGACAACTATCTGGAACCCATAAGCTAACCATGGTGAACTATTTACGAACACACCGTAATCACGCCAAGGCGCTAACTCGTCGTTGAGAGCGCGAGAAGAATTATGCGCGAGAAATCATGCGCTAAGCTGCGCCTTGGGCCCAATGCCAACACGAATTACGGTAGCCGTCGGCAGCATAAGTGCATGCATGCATAAGAGCTCGACATAGTGAGATGCCGTGCCGGAATGCTCCCTCATCGAATGGTGTTCTTCCCTCGGTTGTGCACGGCCACGGCGGTGGATAACTGGTTCGGATGGGAGAAATTCGCGACAATCAACCGAAAAAATGCCTCATCAAAGAAATTTCACCGGCCACTGACAGGCCTCGGCATGCAATTTTTTTGCCCACCGGCCGCCCGTCGGCGCATAAAAATCGCCGGGCGAAAATTATCGGTTGAGAATGCGGACCGGTTCGGGTTTGCAATGATGGAAAAAATCGCTCCATCCCTGCCGTCGCTGCCCCCACGCGTTTTTCCCCGACTGATCTTACGACCTTGTTTACAGCATTTGTCTCTGTATATCAGGACTTCTGGCGCTACTGAGACCTCACGCTTCTAGTATTCAGTAGATCGGCATATCCTTTTGGCAGCTGCGGTATACGGCTGATTAGAGAGCGATTAGCAGATAATGAATGACTGACAGAAGAACTAGAGAAAGAAAGGAAAAGTGAAGAACATTCAACAACTCAGATGATAAAGGATCTAGTAGTAGGAAGCATAGACTAGCAAAATTGAAGGCGATTTTTTCTGTTTGTTTTTCCATCCCTAACTTCCCCCTAACCTATCCCCTTCACCACCCCCTGTGGTCTGCTTCCTGTCAGTGTCCCTGCCTGCATAGGACTAACACTCACTGGTCTTGATCTCCAATAATCTGTCGAAACAGGGAGATTATATGCTCAATAGTTACAATAAAACAGAGTAACTTAGAGCGTTGCACAGTTCTTGCTTTCATAAGAAAATACTCTCGGCTATTCGGTCGTGGTTTCTTAAGGCGGAGTTTAACCATAAAAGCATCCCGCTAAAATCAAAAGGGGGAGTTGATACAACAATGAAAAAAACGCTAAAGAAAAATAACCCAAAGAATGACCTGACCTCTGCCCGTGTATTTCCCCGTAAGGTACGATGTCTCATCAGGCTGTCCTCATCAACGCTAACCCTCTCGCGCTAGATGCTAGCGCCAGCGCGAGAGGATGGCGGTAGAGCAATAGCGGCGCGGACGGCTCATGCTAGATCTCCGGGGCACATTTGCTGTCGATCTGCGTGTCCGGTCCCACCCTTGCAAGATTACCGCCTGACACTTCTACAAAAGTATACTTCCCTTCTTCGTTCCCAGCTTAACAAAGACCCTCCTAAAATTACAAGGTTCCGTATTTCTAACCCAGAATTCGTCGAATTACGCTTGTCCTTGTCTCGAAGAAATTAAAGGGTAACTACAAGGACAATTTTGCCACGATTCAATCTTGAAGGGCCCCCTGCCAGTCTTGTTGCGTTTGGCATGACTCTTGCTACTGAAATCCTCCACCCCCACCTTCTATACCATGAGTGCCACAAAACTAAGCTTCATAGTCACTTGTAAACATTTGCTTCACCCAATCGGCCTTTAAGGATGCCCAATCCGGACACACGGTGTGGGACTATTGGCCTCTTCCCATAAAACTGAGATTCATTAACGTTTCCCCAAACATTACCACTCGAAAAACGCCCAAAATGTAGCCCGTGATACCGAACCCTCAAATTAAAACTAAAGCGATGCCAAGCTAATGCGCTTCGAATACAAGATGAAAAGTTATTCGATGCAACGCTTTCTACCGTAATCCTCGGATCCCCAGAATGACCCAAATACTTCCGGAGCGTAATTGATATGCGCAACGTAGCGCGCAGCGTACGCCACACGAACTCTTACGACCTCATATTTATAGTTCATAAATCTACGCCTGTAGAACAGGTGAGTGAAGTTTACGATCGCTTGCGTAGTACGACGACGACATGTTGCGAAATGGTTGCAAAGCGGTCCGGGAAGAAATGAGTAGAAAGTGCAGGAGTGTTTCACTTCTCCTTCTCAGAGCAGGTACACCTTCAATTGAAACCACTCTGCATTTAGCAAAGTCTCAAACTAATCTAAGCCCTCAGCCTAAGGCTTAAGCATGACCATATGTAAAGCCATGAGCCCTAGGTCAGCCTAAAGCCTAACCTTAGTCCTTCATCTTAGTGCTCCTGGCTAAGAGGTAAAGTGAAGCACCTCTCTTAAAAGCTTAAAGACTTCAAATTCCATGAACCGCGTGGCTGGTGAACAAGAGCATAGTTATGATTATTTATTAAGGCATGCGTTTTTCCTAATGCCCTTGTCAGACTTATTATAATGAGGTTACCGAAAAACAGAGGTAAAATACACTGACTTTGCAGACCTTCACCCAGTCACATTTCTAATGCAGCACAAGATTAAACAGTGCCGACGTGCGTTTTCCGTGGGATTTTGGGTTACGTAACTTTACCAGAAGTGGGATAAATTGATGATTTTTAATATTTTCTCTGGAACCCTCAAATGCAGCTTCTCGTCCTAAGAATCAAAAATGCTCTGCTCTCCCCTGGTTGCAATATCCCAGCAGCATACAGTACGGGTTAGAGATACGAAAGTTCGGCCAAAATTTCGAACTGTAGAAAAACTAAGTGCGAATTTATTGATCAATATCTATCTCGGGATTGTATTACGTGTTACTACTAAGCCGCAACCCTCTGCCAATATAGACATTTACTGAAACAGTAAATTTCAGTCATTCTCACCATCTCTCATCCGCCCCCACGACCTGTTCAAAAGCTCTGAAAACTAAATGAACCCCCTCATCCGAAATTTAAAAAAGCGACCCCACCCTTTATTATGAAATCTCAACTGATAAATCCCTGCTTGCCATTCTTTGACGCCATGGAAGGTTCCGTAGTAGGACCTCAAAATCCTCTAACTTCTATGTGTGGTATTAGCGACTTTAGCGATATCATAATTGTATCCAACGACAAGAAAGATATGATTTTTTACCCAGAGTATACCCTTATCAGAATTTCGACAACCATTCATGAGACTGAGAAATTATCTATTTCTTGTTCACGTACGCCAAATGAACCAAATGGAGCATAAAAATCATATCCTACCATACATAATCTTCATTACTGGGGCAGGGTGCAGCAAGCCCCATGTCGGGATAGGTTCTCTCACCTAACTTAGCGATAAGTCCCCTCACCCAACGGAACGGTCACTGCCGACGAGTATCCGCGTCGTCAGTGTCGGGGACGAATCCCCCTAGTCTCGACTAGGGGGATATATCCCCTGCCTGCAGAGACGCAGAGGGTCGACGGCAGTGACCGTCCCGCATGGTTCGCGTCATAGGAGCCACCGAAAAACGATGGGTCTTGCGACGAAAGTAGGGGATATATCCCCAATGTTGGGGATGGGGATATGTCCCCAAGGTTGGGGATATGTCCCCAAGCTTGAGGATATGTCCCCGAGTTGGGTGAGGGGACCCATCCCAGACTTGGAGCTTGCTGCCCCTGCATTATCCAAGCTCTGAGCTGCTAGAAATGTTCCGTAACTGATAGAACCACAGTTGGACATCAGCTGTTGGCATTTTCTCAACAACTACCCACTCGAGGAAAGAAAACGCAGCGATAAAGTGGAGAGTTTCCTGGTAAATCTTATCATAGACCCTCGCGGAACTGAGAAGTGTCGCTCATTGTCATTATTTCAGCGCGCATTTGGGCGCTATCGCAAGATACGGAGGCATTGTGATGGCAACGCATTTGAAACCATGTAAAAATATCCTTTTTGGTGAAGACTGGACTGATCCTAAGCGGGAAGAGGCGACTCCAGGTTGCATGAGCTGTTTTTCCATGTTCCCCGAAGTTCCTTCCTCCTCTTGAGCTTGGTCTGACCGAGATGCTCCCACAATCGTTGCGATAATGCACCTGCCTTAATGTAGTCAACCCATAATGTTTCAAGAGTATACAGGCGAGCTATAACCACGACTGATGCGGCGTAAAGGCTGTCCTGCTGAATATGGGTTTATAGGCCGTCATGCAGTTCGTTGAGCGGCGTTCAAGCTTGACTTCCAGGCTCCGGCGGTCTGAAAAGGCTAAGCGTATCCGAAAACGCCAAAAATTCTTCCGTAGTCATCCATTGATTGATGGACATATCCGTTAAGGCGATCATGAGCAATAATAAGCGAAAATCGGCTCGACCTTGACTACGGACTGAACCAGGTGCGCCGACGGTTAATCACGCGCTGTCCGTTACGGTCACCACCTTAAACACACTCTGCTGAAAAACTCTCGGGCAGCCTAGCCCTGCAGACTCGGTCTCATGGTGGCGCTCCTGGAACCCCTTCTGAATTACCGCTCCACGATGATTATACGGTCGTGGTCGGTTCCGCCAAAGCGACATCTTCTCGCTGAACAATGATGAGTTGAAATCGTCGATTCGCCGATTGGAGCGCCACGATTGTAACTGGAGCTGTAAATGCTGGCACGTAATAGAGCACAGCACGGGTAATTACGCCCATTCGAGTTGTTCGTGGTCGTCGTCGGTCGCAACGCGAAGTTTCGTCAACGGTCGGCATGCCTTTTTTGTCGTCCACACTTACGACACAACGACTACAGTAATTAGTGACTATGGCTGAATAAGTGGTGTCCGCTTGCATCACACCCAAATTCGACGCCCACAAACGAATTACAGACCGGACACTTAACAAACGAAAACGCCGACGACAATTGCTTAATCCCGAATAACCTGTGTTTAGGAGAAGGTTACTCGCGAAGACAGTTATCTCGGAAAAATTTGAAAGGTTGGGGGAAAGCAAGGATGTTTCTGCTATCTGTGGTAATTTAGGGAGCTCGAAGCTCCAATGGGAAGCAGAAAAAAAAACAGAAAAACAGGAGGTTGAGACTTTGGAATGAGTTGAATAGTCTCGAAGCCGCTGAAGAGGTGGAGGGACGGCGTCAAGAAAGAGTTAGTGAAGTCACGGCCACAGCAGAAGATGCCCTGGACAGAGCAAAGTGGCGACGACTGATAAAGACAGCGGACCCTGCGACTGCGCGGGACTAACGCTAGGGAGGAGAAGAAGAAGAAGAAGGATTTCAAAGCTGAGAAACCTTTGTCATTAATCACAATGAGGCTCCGAAACATCAACACACCATAAAACGATTAAAATAATAAAATATGTTGAAAATTATCAAGTTGATTCTGCAGCGGTAAGGAAATAAGGACGCTATCGCAAGATACAGGGGTATTGTGATGGCAACGCATTTGAAACCATGCGAAACATATATAATACGTTAGGAACTAGACTAAGAGGCCTAAGTAGGGAAAAGAGACTCCAGGGTGCGTGAGCAGTTTCCATTTTCCTTGAAGTTCCTGTCCACTCCTGGGCTTGGTCCTAGAGGATGCCCCGTATCTTGCGATAGCGCCGAGGGAAGTGTACTGAAGTAAATTAGAATCTGATTCTAATTGCCCCTGATTTGACCTCTTTTGTCGGCGCTTTGAAGTGCTTAGTTTCTTACTGAAGTGCAACTATAAATAAGTGAAGTTTTCCATGAATCTTTCCTGTGAGCTATGCGTTGTGTCCTGTAATTGCTGCTCTTGTGCAGTATATTCGTTTTCTTTTGACCTATCTTTCAAAAGTCTACTTTTTTGTAGAACCTGTATTTGGAAAGAATTCAAGGTGAGGGGCCATCCTCAGCTGTAATAGTCATACCCAGGAAATTGTTTCCGACACTTCGGGGTTGGAATCGTAAATTAAAAGAACGAGTCAAAAGGTGAGGGTCATAAATTATTGAGGAGAGATCGTCAAGAAGACACCTTGCATCGCGCAAGGGCGAGGGGTCACATGAAAGACTAAATTGAAGGTAAGTGAGCTGATGTCAGTCTTTGTTCTTAGTGGTGAAGCTGTGAAGGCTCTCACGTCGTATGGTGGGACTTTCAAGTGATGAGCCACTTACAGTACTTGGGACTGAGCCTTAAGTAAGGAAGGGACTTTGGGGGTAGACGTTAGCCATTTTTGTTCCCCCTGTGATCCCTGACTATCTGGGCTTGGGCGCAATGCCCCCTCACCCACGGTTTTTAAGTGCCAGCTTTCGAACACCCCCCTCCCAAATC
>MU896423.1:0-13451 GCA_036418205.1 Ostertagia ostertagi | reverse complement strand
TTTCGCGGCGATTCACGCGAGGGTCACGGAAATCACAAGTGCCCGATCAATACTGCAAGGTGTTCTCCAATCCCGCCGCCACTTCTGCTTGATAGTGATGGCTGAATGACGACTGCTCATGATTGCACTTGTTTCATATTCAGTGTTTCAAATGTTCAAATGGGGCACTTGCAAGCTTTCGCGCAAATCGCGACAATACAAGATTATAAGTTCAGAACATAAGGATGTTAGTATTATCCCACCCTGCGCCCGTTGCGATTCCGTATCAGGGCGGTATTCAATCCTTCCCCCAGGGGGATATATCCCCCTACTCTGATTCAATCCTCTTCAATTCCTGGGGGGACAAAAAAGGGTTGCGTCATAGGACCTAGCATACCTCTGTGTTTCTACCTGCCAGACAGTTAGAGCAGCGCGACCCCTCAGGGAAAAGAGTGCTTCATCAGTGGAGGGTAGTAGCGCTGCTCTAACTGTCTGGCAGGTAGAAACACAGAGGTATGCTAGGTCCTATGACGCAACCCTTTTTTGTCCCCCCAGAGGATTGAATCAGAGGAGGGGGATATATCCCCCTGGGGGAAGGATTGAATACCGCCCCAGCAGGCGATTACAGTACTCTCACGGCTAGTTCCGCTATCGTTGGCACCCTGTTTTCGATTGAATAACTACGGGTAGAACTTGTGATGAGAGGAAATAATAAGACTAGATGACTTATATCTAGTCTAGCAGTTTTTTGCATATATCTTCGAGACGTCAGCAGTGAATATTTGTGGTAGTGGATATAAAAAATTCCTATCTCCTATCCAGCAAAAGTGGAAGCGAACACTGAACATAACATTTAATGCAAAATGATTGGAATCGTGGAGAACAGTTTTCCCATTTATAGCGCAATAGTTAAGCTTTTGCTCACAGCTTACTGTGAAGAACTGCTTACGAAACTTCCAATAACGGTCACAAGAAAAGCCTTGTTAAAAGTCCCACACACAGAGTGGCGAAATAAAAAGCGCCGCAAGTCATCATGCTCCTCTCCCACCCCTGCTGTCCTCGCGTACTAAAGCTGTGAGTCTGTTGTTTTTAATGAGTCTAGGGGGATGTGTAAGCAGTTTTCATTACCCTCAAAGTTCACCCTCTTCTCCAAGGCTCAGTCAGCGGCAGCATGCCCCTTTTGAGTACACTAGCGCCTCAAGAAATTGATTCGCAACGGTAACGCAAACGCTCCTGTAAGCGGATTATCTCCAATGGAACTGAATTACATTTTACGGCATCTTTTACAGAAAGAATGAACATATCCCGTGCCTATCATCTACAAGTATGCGCTCTCACTTTCAGCACAAGTCATCCTCACAAGGATACCTCCGTATCAGATTTCTATGTCTATGGAAATATCTACAATTGCGAATAAATCAACTACCAACTCGAAAACAAGGTGGCCGTGAGACGCAACTACTAAGCAGTTCATGATGAAAACTACCTCACGAATTAGAACTCTCTCTTCCCTCAGGTGCCAAGTAAACTTCGTCCCCTCGAGTCCCTCACTGCACTGGTACAATGCATAATGGCATCAATGATTGTTCTAGTGCGGAACATTATAAATATACTAGCACATTACCCTATTTTGCATGTTAAGAAGTAAATGACATGAGGAATTAGAGTGGTTTCCAGGCGCGCAATGGTTTTCCAACGATATGTAGAGCATCTCTCGGTACCCGTCACCTATCTGAAAGGAGAAATGCATGGCTCGACTCAGTACAATATTCGGAGCTGTGCTAGTTATGAATTGATTAGTCTTCCCATTTCCTTTCATCACGAGCCCCGCCTGTGATCATCAGTTACAAATGTCAACGCCAGTAGAACTAGGCGTGGGCGTACTGTAATCGCTTGCGGTACGCAATTGCACCGGCGCAGGGTGGGATATATACGTAACATCGTATAAGCGCTGTATACAGCTTAACCCACATCATTGTAGCGCCTCAGGGCGCCAAGGTCCACCCGCATTCCTTCCGCTCAGAGCGATACACGTTGTTACAGGTTTTTTTGCGGAGGAATACGATCAAACGAGCTACACCGTTCGATGCAGCGTCCAAAAATTGGTTATTAAAGTCCAGCGTTCGCGGTGAACATTCGCCTTTACCGCTCTGGGCGCGGCGAGGCTCGAATTGCGTCCCCACCAACGGTCGTCTTCCGCGTTGTTAGGGAAGCAGGTGTGAGAGTATCCCCTCATCGTGCTTATATCTCTCGCCTCCTCCATCCATACGTGAGGCCAAACCGTTGCCGCGCGTGCCTATCCTTTCGCGTTCTTGAGATCGACTGTGTCTTAGCCATTAGTTGGCGGAATCGCTTCGCGATCGCATATCTCTTCTTGTATGAGAGAACGCAGATCTCAGAAGCAAAACGATAAAGTGTGTGCCGCGAAAACCACCATTGGAAATCGAATGACACTGTTGACATTTGCGCGCCCCAGCGAACGCTGCAACGTCGAGGAGGGGTTACTCGGCTAACACAAATCGCGGACTATGACATCAGCCTTCCACGCTCCATATAAGACGTTTTACTTCCGAATGACATTGATTGCTTGGCAAGATCATTTTGCAGTTTAGTTTTAATATTTGTCATCAGGTTTTCATGATATTTTAGTATCTGCGCCTTGATTCGAAGTTCAATGGGATCGAATGCCTTACCTGGTCAGTTTTTCGCACTTCAATTGCAGAAATTGACGTGGCATTAATTTGTCATCAAATCAAGGGCATCTTTCATGACACGCGAATGCGATATCATCTATTCATCGAAATCTAGGCACGTGTGCCACGTCGTACACCTCGCGGGAAACAAAGCACGTGTACAGTCTCTGGCCTTGAATCATGAACTCTGGCGTTCGGATGCAGCAAGCCCCAACTCGGGGATGGGTCCCCAAAGCTTTGCATCTCTGGACGCTTCCCCTATTCTTGACCATGAGAGTTGCGTCATCGAATAGAAAACACGCAGTTTCGAGGACCCATCCCCAAGTTGGGGCTTGCTGCACCCGGCTGCAGGTATCGCATTTTTGAGCCCACGCCGTGGAATGAATGGATGTGGGACGTACTGTAATGCGTTATATTGAACTTGACGCCTAACCGCTACAGTATGCGGTGCGACTCGTCCTCTGCCGCGCCTGCGTCTCTGATTTCGTCGCGCGACGGGCCTACTGGGGAGTACCCAAATTCATGGACTCGCCTAATCACATGCGATCGGTCCGATTAAACTATGAGGTGGATGTCAGATTTCGCGTGAATGCAATCAAGTCACCACCGCGGTGTGAGGCACGTTCGCAAGATAGCGTAAACTCCCTTATTCCAGCTTCCCACGCATATAAGTTGACTCAAAGCACCCTCCATACCCACGTGGAGTACCATCCAATAAGGATGAGTAGGGGGCATGTGGTGCGATAATTCATAAAGTAATCCAGTTTTGCAGGGGAAAGAAGTTCTGGGATGGCTAATGGAAGCGAAATGATTCACGCACCCCCGGGAATTTCCTCTCCTTGCAGAAGTCGGAACTTTGTAGGCGGCGGCAACTGTCGCACCACATGTTCACGTTCGGAGTTAGGCTGCTTTCATACTTTGCGCCGGTGCGGTCGGTGCGGACGGTGCGGAGAGGCGCGCACTGGCGCATGACGCGTACTTGGCGCGTAGTCGGCGCCTTCCAATCGATAAACCTGGTTTCGGTGTATCCCCTCTACTTTTCTGTGCCGCGTTGCTTTCATTCGTGTGTGTTCTGCTCATACTTTTTTCTTTTTACGACTGTTCGCCAATTATGCCTCATGCGGCAGCGTACTGACCCTCTTCACCGCCCGCGCAAAGTATGAAAGCAGCTTTAAACCCCCTGGACTGCCTGCATTCTCGCAAATTCCCGATTTTGCAGTAGAGAGCGCGAATACACCGCCAGGGTGAATATCGGTCGAGGAAATCCTCGACAGGGGGGTCGTACCTGTTGGGCTGGTCCATGGGGGGTCGTACTCTTGGGGTCAGTAACAGAAGTGGTATCATGGTGCAGATAGGTAAGAGGGTATAGCGCAGCAGAAAATGAAAATATCTGAAAAAAAACATGATATTAAATTTTCTTTGCAGGTTCAGTCGCTCCATTCCTCCACCTTCATGAGAAGGGCGTATTTGAAGGCAGTACAAAGAATGAAAGTGCATCCCCGCAAAGAAGAGTGCCACATGTGCGCACGCGCTGCAAAGGCACCTCCTCCGCCTATCACTCGCTCCTTCTCCCTTAATACCTCGCTGAGAATGACGCTGTTGTTAGGGACCCTGTCGGAAAAACGACAACCGTGAAGAAAAAGCGCTGGGCAAATGAAGTTGTTTTTTAGGTTACAGGAATAGCACAACACACTATGTCTACTACAATACAGTTTCGTTCGAAGGTCCCCATCATATAACACCTTTCAATCGATTCTGCAACTGTGAGTGGAGGAGGGATGCATGGCTTATACCAATACCAAATCGGATGATGACGATTGCTCCTATTCTTATTGTTTGCGTTCAAAGATATTGTTCTAGACACATTCCGAGTGTTGCCAACGAGTCACACTTGCAATGGTGAATGAGGGAGCGGATTTCCAGGTGGCCGGATCCGACCTCGATAGATCCTCGACGCAATTATCTCTTCAACCAAAAAGCTGTAGAAGAAAACTAAACAGACCATCAGGAAGCGCAAACCTTCCGCTTTCCAAAACTATCTTCCCTTTTTCAGGATCTTACAATATAAGAGATATATTGCTCTTGAAGTGGCAAAAACTCGCGTGAAAATTTCGGCCTCCTCGACATTTACTCGACGAAATTTGACAGACCCTATCTTTCTGCAAGGAAGGCTTCCAGAGCAATTTCGATGCTTGTTGGAAACGCGAAATCCAGCTCTATCTAACTCTACCTCAAGCTGCTTCAAAGGTTGTGAAATGGAGGAATGCAACCTTTTCATCGAGGGTGTAGATTCGGACGTTTTTTTTGAAATTTCGGCAAATCTGACCCAGTGACAATCGCGCCGCAGCTGCCGTTGAATCGGCCTTTGATACACTCGGCTGTTTTGATATACTCAAGCAAGAATCAAGATTGAATCGCAACCCCGTGTCTTCAGGATTTCTGTGCGTTTCTGAACGAACCTCGCCTTGAGGTCACACAAAGTTAATGCCTCTTTCCTCGAGTCGATATTTCAGTATGTACACAAAAGTATGCAGCGATGGAGACGTGCATAGATGACAAGATGAAGCGTCCTTAGCATTATTTTGCAGAATTTTTTTTGATTGTTTTGATTTTTTTGATTTTTGTTTTGCAGGATTTATTTTAATTGAATTAATTTGCTCTGTTAGAGGGGGTCGTGCCAGGATCTCGATTTCGGGGGGGGGGGGTCGTACCTCTGCGACCACGTACTCGACACGATTTTCACCCTGCACGCGCACGCTGGCCGCGCCTACACCCGCCTCCCCTAGCCACCTTTGTATAATGTTCCTCTTTCGTCTGGGCTCTAGTGAACCACACCCGAGACCCCATGCCTCGGGTGTGGTTCACTAGGACAAGGCGAATTCGCAGCGCGAAACTTTTCGCTGCAGGAACCCCGGCGCCACTACTGACAAGTGGGTTCCCGGAGCGAAAAAGTTTCGTAAAGCATTCATCGAGTGCGGTAAGCGGAAATTGACGGTAGGTAGGTTCGATCGCATCCACTCCACCCTCATGCCTCAAAGCAAGTTTTTTTGGTCGTCAGTGTTGGTAACTTATTGCGGCTTTATGAGTAGACTAATACTTTGTACCCGTGCAAATAGCCTTAATCAGTGTGTGTTTTTCAAGGATATGGCCGAAGGTGTTTCCACTATCCAAGAGTCTGAGAATACCAGGGAATCGTCGCCTGGAAAACTGGAGAAGTTAGTAGCTAAGAAAACAGAAGTTGAGGTACCTATACCATTTCCTTTCTTTTTATTGTGGTCTCTTCTATTTTTAGCTGTACTTTGTATTTTTCTACATCTGCTCACACATTCTTCTTCTGTTCTGCACAGTGAAGTGATTATGAAGTGGTATTTCTATTGAAGGCACGCAGACACAATTACCGTTGACGTTTTTAGTTGGTTATTGACTGTAGCTGCATTGCCAAACCACTATATAAAGTTGCTCACTTCACACGGGTCGATCGGTGAAGCTTCATCGGTGATACGTATTTCCTTGTTTACCTAGGAAATAGCAAAAATGGCATGAACACGGCGTCAAAATATATCGCCACTTCGCCACAAACTGAAAATGAGCTGAGGTGCCCTGAAGTCCCATGGGAAGTCTGCTTTCGTTTTTTGCAAAGAAATGCAGGCATTGCACCTCCGTTTTTTGGTTTTCCCAGGAGATTTTTATTTCGAAAATAACAAAACTAGTGCTCACGCTATCATACAAAAGTAACTGAAACAAATAGCAAACGACAGGTTAAACGACAAAACCACTACACTGAAAGCGCTCATTTTGCCAAATGAATTTATCCATAGCTGCTTAGGATAACCTGAAGTGAAGAATGTCGAGGTAAAACAATAAGTTGTGCGATTTTTACTGACACTCGGTTTTATCACGGTGAATATGGCTAAGTGACTAGAGTCCGTTTTATTTCTCCGCTGGAAATTGTGAAATTGAGTCCGCGAATAGTTGGTTGGCGATCCAGCAATTCTCCGACGTGATCCATAACAATTTCACCACTGGTAATGAGTATAAGATATTCCGCATCCAATCATGCATTTGGACAGCCTTGGAACCTTTTAGGTGTGAGCAAAGCGAGTCCTTTCCAATAGAAAATTTCGGGATATACGGGGGGATGGGGATGGGGCAATAAAAGAGATTCACTCACTTTACATATTTAAAACGGAATAATTACACTTTGCCTAATTCGGCTCGAGTGGTCCCAACCTGAAATTGAAGAGCACATTTCATTTTATCAGAAAACTTCATAGTAGCCTTCTACATCGACGGCATCGAAGGATTCTCTCACGGGAACCTGTTCGAACTCAACTAAGTCTCGACGAATCGTTGGCCATTACGACTTTATCCGAAAGGGTGGTCGGAAGAAGTCTTGCATAATCAGAGCTGATGCTTCTGAAAGCTACTCATCGATTAATCGGCTGAAGAAATAATGTGACAGCTTCAGGCTGGAGCGATTTGCTGACGTATAGGTCCCTTCGATTACGGTATGCCTCCTTGAGCTCGACTGTAATGGCAGATGACGTCATATTCTGAGACGGTGAGGCAGTGAAGGAGGGCCTGCTTCTGCTTATGGGGGACATCTAAGGAATATTTGCGTAAAACTTTCATAACAGCGGCATCCTGTGCGACGAAAAGTTCGATGATGTGCGCCATGGGCAAAGTGACTTTTTGGCCCGCTTCCTCCCCCTTTGCATATTCCGCGCGGTCGCCAATGTGTTTAGCAACGATTCTCCATTTTACATTCCGGGGAGAGAAGCTGTTTTCTCAATGAGCATTTGCCGCAAAATGTTTGTCTGGAAATTTTCTTCTGGAGAGATGTCGCAAATAGTGGACATTTTGACTGTTTATTATCATTTTAGCTGATCTATTTGAAAATCAATTTAGCTTGTCGAGGGGAGATTTGCTAGCAGACTCTGATCTAAGCGGAAGGTATTCTCAATGTATATATTTTTTTTCTTAACAGTTTATGGCTCTTACGTGAGTAGGTATGCGCCAGGAAGCGTTTAAGGTCAACTTGACGACAGAGCGGCTTTCTGCGCGTGAAGACAGCGTCGACTTGTGAACGCAGGAGAACTGGAAGCCGAAACTAAAATGAGCAACGTATTATCTAACTATATGTTTCATATACAACCTGAGGATTTGTGCATCGAATAAAATGCATGTAAAGTTGTGGATATCCCGAAGCGCATAATCGTGTGTACGCGTACTATAAAACGTGACAAGATTGTGTACTCGAGAACATCGTCAATTCATTATAGACGATGGGTGTTATTGTGGGGAATGGTACGAGGGATCAGATTTTTCGACTTCATCAGTCTTAGGTTGATGTCAGAGTCCGCGATCCGTCGCAGGTTTCGCTGATTTTCGCGATTTGCGCGATTCACGCGACGGGTCACGGAAATCACAAGTGCCCGATCAATACTGCAAGGTGTTCTCCAATCCTGCCGCCACTTCTGCTTGATAGTGATGGCTGAATGACGACTGCTCATGATTCCACTTGTTTCATATTCAGTGTTTCAAATGTTCACACACTTGCAATTTTTGCGATCCGTCGCGTGAATCGCGCAAATCGCGAAAATCAGCGAAACCTGCGACGGATCGCGGACTCTGACATCAGCCTTACCGAACGCTCGATCTGTAGTTTAGCTTCGAAATAACCTCTCATTTAATTCTATTGTCTTCCCGACAAAAAAGCATGTGCACCGTAAAGTTCATATTCCAGGATGGAATCGAGCTGCGTTTTCAATTTTGCCATCGCAGACAGATCCAGCATCATTGAAGAGAAACTTTCAAGATGACGAACGTATCTTTTCACGTTCATCTGTTGAATTCATGAAGCGTAAACGTCGTGAAGCAGTTGATCAGGAGAATCGTTCCCATGGAGTTGCCGCGAGACAGCAGAGAACGAGTACGGTCAGCTAGAGGGTTTTTTCTTCAATCCTTACACTTTTGCTCTTTAGGAACTTCTGAGAAATTTCTAATTTTAAATGTGCAGGGCGAAGATGCGCTGAATGAACTGCCGCGAAAAAGTGTATAGCTAAAATTTTTAGTTAAACCACTTCGTGTATTTTGAATCTTGCTGCGAATTAATTAAAAGCTAAATCGAAAAGCTCACATGAAAACCACTTTTCGTTGCTTATAATATCACATGTTACAGTCTGTAAATAGGGAGCTGAGCGGTGAAAACAATAAACGAACAAATGTTGTCATCAAAACTGAACCAAGGAGTCCAAGTCCGGAAAATAAAAGAAGCAAGCTGAAGTGAACATTAATGGAGTTTCCTACGCGCTCCAAAAATTGCTGACAGCCTCGCTGGCAAAAGGTAGCAACTCGTTGACCCCTACTATAACATTTGTTGTTTTGAATACTGTTGCCAATGACAGGTGGAATCGAGCTTGTGACTTGACAAACTGGATTCTGAAATCCAGATTTCTGTTTGGTGCTTTTATAATCATACATAGATTTTTCTCGTAGTAATTTTCCTTTTTTTTGGAAATTTGGCTTGACGAGTTCATACTTCTAAAGGAGTAGTGCACATCGGGTGTGGGTCGCTAGGACAGCGCAAAGTTTTCCACTGCGGGGACCACAGGTGTACTAGCGATCAGGCGTGCACCCAGGGTTCCCGCAGCGGACAAGTTTGGCTTTGCAAAAAGCAGAAAAGTGGCTTTGTTTCCTAGCGACACACAGCCGTGCAAATCAATCACTTAATTTTACAACAAGGCAGTAATGGTAATAACTTCAGAGATTAATATTGTTTTGTGTGTTTTTCAGTAAGTTTTCTAAGGCCTTGTAATATGAGTATGTGCTTTTTTTCTCTTGCAAGGAATGAAACGTATGTCTGTAGCTGAGAAACAATACTTTATGACAAGAACGGGGAGCCTTTATTTTCGTTAGCCACATTAAGTTTTTCGCTGTTTTTCTTCCTTGGATGCGATTTGGATAAGAATTGTAGTGCTGCTTTGCATGATTAGTGAATTTTTTTCTGCAGTTATAAACAATTTTTTGATATTTGTGCATAATCACAGCATCAAATGTGTGGTGCGTTTTACATGTAGGTTGATCTTAGTATGTTCTTGAGCACATTTCCTAGTGCACAATCGCCTGTTCTTCAGAACATTGCTCGAAAGGTAGAGAAGCTCAACTAGTTTCGCCTCGCATTTTTATGGGTGTTTCGTGTATTGCGATGAACTGCACTATCAGTCAGCATTGTAGTCATAAGATACCTTAACCAGCTAACGAGATCACGTGAGAGTGGCTATAGTAGCAGTCAGGTGTATTCGGTCAGCTATCCCTTTTTCCCACTCCTTGAGGCTATGTAGAAGTTCGAGATTGCAATCGAGGTCCGCAAACAGTCCCATTTTGCTGGCATTACATGAAGTTCAAATCAATTGTCAAAATATAATTGACGTGGGGGACAGATGGAAAAGATTGGACGCTGGTTAAGTGCTTCGCTGCGCGCCGTGCACCCAACCTTCTTTCGGAGATATCCGAGTTGTTTACCCCGGATTGTGTGAAGAAACCAACTCAATGCCACGATCTCCCCAAAATGTCGGGTACTCTTGTCACAAGAAACGGTACTACGATCTGGTACCGCAAGAGAAGACTCTATTTCTCTTGTAGCGGCTTGGTCGATTTTAGATGGGCATACTAATTTTATAAAGGGAAGTTTATCTTCGATGTGTAGGGGCTGGCCGGTGCAGCGAGAAATGCATTGAAAACCAACAAGTGCGATCCTGGTGATTGTGCCGATTTGCCAATGCCTCCGTAAATTGCTGACGTCTCTAGGGAGCGTCCTCGACGAGATGGCAAAAGTCGCTGCCTAAACGCTTGCGACATCGTGTTAAGTGATGTCGTGCATGTATAAATTCTGCCTTTTCCTCGACATTGCTTCCTATTTTCATTTTATTTCCTTCTATTTCTGTTGAGTGATGGGAGAACTCACTAAATTTGTTGAATTTAGACATACGAAGTATATTCTCACCATCAGTTATATAGCAGAAGTGATAAAACTTCCGGTTAATCAGTTCCTTTATAGGAGGGTTCGCTGTTTGGGGTACTTGAATGTTGTCTTTACAAAAAAAATCGCCAACTGCTCATCGTACTGATGGAAGTGGGGTGGGACACTAGTGCGCCGCATCCTTGCTCCAGATTGCGCATGAATCTGTGAATGGGAGTATGGGGACCACTTGTCATGCCATTTTTCAATGAATATGTTAAATACTGGACAAGAATTATCGGAATTCGATGTTTTCGGAGTGTGTTCGCTCGCAAAGTGACCTTTAAACTTTTAGCAGCGCGAAACTTTTGCGGAAGCCCCAGTTCCTCGGTTGACGGACTACTTGAACCCGGTCCTTAAGCCGCCTCAGATCCATCTCTCGTCTGCGCTCTCTCACCTTATCAGCGGCTCATGACCATTGTGATCACACACATTCAAACTTTTGCCACACTGTAGTTGGCTCACCCACCTCGAAGTCCCTCCCTCCCTACAAGGCTTAGTCTAGGGCTCTCTCTTCTTCATAGCATTTGAGTCGAGCCAGCGCGTTCTCCACTGCTGTGCTTTGAATTCGCGGACAGGACATGGTAGAAATTCACGGAGGCGTCAACCAGATCCCTGGTCGGTGGCGGACCTGAGGTTCCTGCAGCGAAAAAAAATCTCGCGCTGCGAAAAGCGGTAAATTCGCTTACTGTCCTAGCAACACCCATGTTGTCATTAGGTAAAGGAAGTTTGAGTACGACGTGATTTTAGCGACATGCGATCGTGGACACATTTACATTCACTAGTAGAGTGTGTAAAAATGTGAATTGAGTGAGTGACGAATCCAGAAGTAGTTCCAGCCTTGCCTGGTACGAAGCTTTAGTTGGAGAAAGAATTTTTCGAAAACTGTTGAAGATTTCGAGCAATGTCAGACTTATCATGGGGAATCGCTTGCCAAATGTGTAACGATTCTGGCGAGATTTCTGTCGCTGAGTGCCCGTCTTCATTTGAAGTTAACCCCTGTCTTCAGATAGCGTGTACAAAGACCATTTCTTCTTTGTCTTCATGTTTCTTTTTAGTCTCATGTCATATATATGCAAGGGTTTCGGCTGGTCTTTTTCTTCTCGCAACCAGCTTGCTTTTGTTAGTTTCTAGGTTTCCATAGAGCAGACTCGTCTTTTTACCTTTTAATGATGAATTTTCCTGGGGATTAGAGAGTCAATACGTTTCAGGTATAATCTTGCTATAATCTTTAGTGTACAAGTTCAAACTTTAACTAAGCGGTTCTTTCCAGCGATAAACCGTCCGCAGGATCTCTGTGATTCTTGAAAGTATTATAGTTTGGAAAACGAAATAAAAGAAGATTACAAAAGCTCCGACTCAGTGATTACAGTCTTGTACAGGCTTCCGTCTTTCTCTACAATCGTGAGGAAATTTAGGAGTCTTGGGTTTGGATCTTATTGCAGGCTTTAAAGATTATTTTTAAGGTGGGCGTTGTTCGTTGGCTTGCAATTATTCACTGGATTATTTGTGACTACCCGTGACTAATGGCACTTTGAGAGGAAGGGCAATCAGTCATTGTCCTCGTAGACCTACGTATATTAGGAGACATCACCGTGCAATGGCTAATCTTATCCGCACATGCTGCAAAGTCTTGACAAGTCTTTCGGTATAAGAAAATTCAACTTGTAGCAAACGGATGGGATAGCCTTATATACTGGTATCACAGACAGAACAGAATGTAAACGAACATTGAAGGCGGTCACATAACTCGAAAAGGGCAGTCTAGCCATGTGTCTGGGGTCGTTTTTTTCTGATGGTGTGGCCTTGACTTATGTGGAGCAGTGGGTGCCCGACAGGAGGCCCGTCGCGCGGCAACAAGGCACAGTCAGCGGACGAGTTGCAGCGCGTACTGTAGTGATTTCGCGTCAAGTTAAATAGAATGTACCACTGTACGTCCTACATCGCACATCACGCGCTGCGACTCGTCCGCTGACCCTGCCTTCTTGCCGCGCGACGGGCCTGTTGTCGGGCACCTCGAAAAAGTGAATAATGGACAAGTTGCTCGAAATTTCTTGAGTACGTGGGTTAGGGATTAGATCTGCAGTGGGGAACATACACACAACTACTGCTCTTTCCCCTCACCGTGAATGAGTACGAAGGGATTTTGTTGACAACATGCAGATACAACTCATGAGCTTCCATATTCACGAAAGCACGGCAGTGCACTGGTGCATGCCTAAAGGAATCCTGGGAAATTCTTGCTTTCTTCCCCTTGCTTTTTCGTCAGCTGTGATGCGTCCGATTTCGGACAGAGACAAAACGATTGATAGAATAGGATGCGGTAGAGATGTGAGATGTTAGTGGAATGAGCCGAAAGGTCAGAGGTGTTTCTAGTGACAGCACTCCATGAACCCAGTGGAAGCATTCCCACCGCCAGCATTTGTGACAGATGTCCGGCGGGAATTTGAACGCGTAGCAGCCCTTCCAGTTTTCGAATTGTTTACCAAACAAATGCAATTTTTTGTTCTTTTCGTTCTTATCGTGAACGATGGGTCTCAAGCCAGTGATTTATGGGTGAGATAGAACCATAATTTTCCCGGGAAGGTTCCTTTAACAAAAGCATCTGTTCGTCCATGTTCCTATCCGACGAAAGAGCTGCGTATCGCCACTGGCTGAAATTTAAAGGCAAAGGTCGGGCTCAGCACGCTAGAGGAGTAATTCCCGTGCCCGGAGGTTGTATGTGAGTAGCTGCACACATTGCAGCAACTTCCCACCTT
>MU896413.1:0-20714 GCA_036418205.1 Ostertagia ostertagi | reverse complement strand
CCTGAGGTTCTGTAGTGGTTACTTATGAAAATTGAATATTTTTAACGAACGTATTACTGCAGCTTCGCCCACAAACCTTGAAAAAGCCCAAAGATGAGGCGTTGATTGATCTTCTTTTAAGATGCGTTTACATCCATTGAAAATCGTAGTGGCATTTTGCTGGCGATTTGGCCTATACTCCATGACTCTTGGGGCTGTCGGATGTACTGATCAGATCCTTCGACAACTCTGATACAAATAAACCAGTTCGGGAAGATGAATGGCCTAGTAGGCCTGTATGGTGTGCAATCCAGGATTTGCGCCCCAGACCATGCGGGTGGTAAGCAGCGCCTCTTGCCACTACACCGCTTCGTTCCTCGACAAAACATTAGGGGTAAAGCTGTAGAAGCTACTTTGTTACGTGGGGATAAGTTTTATCTAGTTGTCTCGTTGCGAAGCTCCAATTTTAGCATTGTAAATAGGTGAAGCGCGCTAGATCGGTTTGCGACGCCATCCTTTTTTGTATTATAAGTGAGTTTAGTGATCACCGCCGTTTCCGCTGTCATTGGCGATGCGGCGTATTTGTATTTAATATTTACAAAACGGGCGGAAGTGGTGTAGTGGCAAGTGGCACGCTTACCACGCGAGCGGTCCGGGGATCAAATCCTGGGTCGTGAGTCGCCCGGGCCAACCAAGCCTTCCATCCCTCCGGGGTCGGTTAATTGGTACCAGACTTGTCTGGGAGGATAAAAACACTGACTGTACATCGGCTGGCCCCCGCAAGTCATTGTATAGGCCACATCGCATTCAAACGCCACTACGAATGTACAAATGGAAGTAGAATGCGTGCCGCATCCCAAAAAGGGATTGATCAACGGCAAATGCTTTATCCTTTATCCTTTATTGAAAAATTCATTCAATGGAGCACTTTTTAGTTTTCTTTTTTCTTCTTCCTTTTCTTTTTTTAGGATAAGGATCCCAATCGCAGGTTCCCCTCTTTCCCGAGCCAACATCTGTATAAGTCCACTGTTTCTATCATTCTAGGCAAGATTGGCACTGAATACCCATCAGCGCTAATTGCGCTGGAAATCAGGTTATTTGTTTATGGAAACCAGGTCATTTATTTAGCTAACAGCAAAACAAAACAAGCTTCTTGTTCACAGAAACCCGAAACCTCTGTAGTTCTTCTTTATTACCAGAATCTTATTTATTCCAGAGAATCTCATTTTTACTCGTTTTTCTAGGTGAACTATCTCTACGTGTCGACAAATGCATGCACAGCTCAAGATTCCGCACTAACTCCAGTGGCTGCCACCGCCTACGCATCCGGTGGAAGCGTGGCTTTCACCGATAGCGCGAATCTTAACCAAGTAGGTTTGCGATTTCTTTTTTTGTGGTGGAGTTGACAATTGGAAGTCGTCGCGGCATGAGAAAGGTTTTCTTGCCTTCTATGGCAACATTTGCGCCATGTCCTGACGGGGACGGGGGGAGGTGGTGTGTGGGCATACAAAATCAGGGCTGGCGCTGTGCCTAGCAAAGTGGAGAAGCGAGTAACACAAATTGCTAGCAATTTTGCTTCCCATGGATTCCTTCTCTCCCTAGGCGCTTTAGTTTCAAGCACACAGTAAGTGGCTCACTCGCTTGGATGTCCCCATCAAGGGTATGAGTGCCTCACATTTCTATCTGTGCGCAAGAAGGAAAAGCTAGATTAAGTCCTGTGCGCAAGAAGGAAAAGCTAGATCAGGTCCTTCCTTCAGTGTTCGTCCCACGTAAGAGGCTGTGCTTCCATGCTACATCAACGTCCTTTTTCTTGAAGGGATACAGTATTAGGAGGGCCGAACAGATCCTCTCGTCGATGGAAGGTTCTGTCCAGCGTGCTGGAGTGCGGTCGAAGCTTCCCCCCCCCCACCTTCCCCAGGCCGTCCATCAATGAGTAAGCCTTAGCGTTGCCTTTACTGGGGTCATATGTTTCGAACTCGATACTGTGGAGCTGTGTCACTCCCTCCTTTTCGAGTGTTGAAGCTCTTTCCTTGCGATACAAGGGTGACACTGACTCTGCTAATTTCTATCAGAAACGTGATAATCCACCCCCAAATTTTTTTGGGTTTTCATTTTTCAGCGACCCCTCAGACGAAATCTGTTTCAGGATTCATCTCATCAATTCTTATAAAAATGTGAACCTTTTCAAAAAAATGTGGCAAGAAAAAAAAGCAAAAAATGTGCTTACATGTATTTCCTATTTATCGATTGTTCTTACAGTATCTGAGCGCCTTCTTGCCAACGCTCTACGGCATCTCACCGCTCACAAATCCGTCGTTTATCACGCAATTCAAATGCCTCCGGTAACTCGGACTGGTATGTACAAATCGACAAGAATACTTCCTCGGTCTTCGTGGCTGCCACATCGCAATACGCATCACTTGGTGTTGTGAATCCATTGGGTCGTGAGTACTTTTTTGTCATCTTGTGTCATATAAGTTGGGTGCTATTCTTATTTTTGGCCCACTGATCATATGGTCACCATCGCACACTTGGAAAATAGTGAAATGACTAGTTAAGCCCTATTATGTATGAGCTGGGCGAAAGTGGGGTAAAGGCAAGCGACAGCACTTCTCGCATGCGCGGTCCGGGGATCAAATCTTTGATCGAATCTTGTTGAGGTGAAAAGTCTCCGAGACAGGGTCATCCGTCCGTAGGTACAAGTACCAAAGAGGCGGGGTCGTATTTGCAATTCTGGGAGGGCGGTCGTGGTTGTGAAAGACAAGGGGGTCCTGGTGCAGGAGGGATAGGGTGTTCGTCAAAAGGTTTTTTTTCTGAAACTCCGACGAACATTTCGAAAAGCACGCACGAAATGTCAATATTAGAGGAGCGGAATTATCATATTAAAATATTATTCATTACGGAGAAATTCAAGTAAGGAATACAAATTATCCTCCCAGCCATGGGGATGTGGTGGTGGTTGGGGCGGGTGGTGGATCGCATTGGGAGAGCTCCCCAGGGCTGATGGCGATGGTGAGGGGAGGTCGTACCCAGACTCCTTGGGGTTGAGGGTCTGGCCAAGTGCTACCAGAGTTGTTTGAGAGGGTAAGAACACCAAGTTGTGCATCGGCTGGTTGGTCTCCTCAAGTCATTTTATACCATACCGCTTTTGAATACCGCTACGTTTCTGAACGCATCCCAAAAGGGGATGATCAGCGTCGGTAGCCTCATTTTTGTAAAGACACTTTTACAGAAAATATGGCACCTTCTGTGCTCTTCAACGTCGGTGGTACAAAGTTGTATCAGATCGATACCGATGGTCTACCCGGAATTTACGCTCTTACGGTCGGATTGATTTCTTATACGCTTCAGCAAATTTAGTTATACTTTGATTTGATCCTGCTCCTTATTTTGAACTTTCTGAACTTCCAGTTGACTTCTCCCGGAACTTGCTACGTCCACGTGTACTCATATGGCGGTGCTCAAGTCTACACAGAGTTCTCTGTCACAACGACCAACGATCCACTCGGGTCACACATCGACGGACAGCAACCACACCCGGCTGTAGGAGGTAACTCATTCAAGCCTATCAAGTCAAATAGTAGTTTTATGCTGAACAGGATATAGGGTGGGCTTTGCTTCTATTATCACCTTGGAAAATTATTGTACTTCATATTTAGCCAGTAATATCGCTACGTTCCATCTCGAAGGGCGACCCGGTCAAGAGGGATCCCTTCAATATGTCGAGGTGTACAGCCACGACACACAATCGGTGAGCCAGCGAAATTTTTCAAATTTGGCCTCCAATTGAAAAACGCTATATCCTTCCATCTCCATTTGGAAATCTTCCGTTAAAGAACCCCTATATGTAATTAGCTCGGGGTTCTACGTGAATCTTTGGCTTTATCACATCATAGGAAAACGGTCACGCATTTGTGGGCTTGTGGGGAGGACTGTCCGGCACCAGCCATTTTTCCTATCGTTGCTGTGCTTGGAGCGCTCCATTTACATCTTCAAAGGCTGCGCACACGCCAATAGGGTCTGAATGGGAACTAGGGGAGGAGTACTGGAGGCACCTTGTCCTACCTAGGTTAAGCGCAAGCCCTTATTTCAACTACCGTCAACTCAACTTATCACACTTCATTTTACCCATTGCTACTGGAAAGGAAACGCGCTGAATTTCTACTTAGTTAGTTGACTATAAAGGGTGTGAACTTTTCTTTTGGAAAGGAGTCCGGGGCTGCTGATTTCAAAAAGGATCGAAGACTACGGTAAAAGAGGCGGAGCTGCATGGATTGGCTACAGGTTGTAGCAATTTGTTGACTTCATAGCTTTCTAACAGCTTCGACTTCATGAACACATAGCGTTCCTTCAGTAATTTACCCATTGTATATCCAGGTGGTGCTTAGAAATTCCGACAAATTTGCAGTATTCGCTTTGGATTTAATCGCTTGCTTTAGTTGGTAATGCGATCCCAGCTCTACCGACGTGCTATGTGCACATTCGAGTACTACTCGGATCCGTTCGTATGTCAGACGGAATCACTGGAAATTTTCAATTTACGGTGTGGATGAGTACAATCAACAGTTCCGAAGAATGGAGCAGTTCTTCTGCGTCAATCACAACCACATAGGTCTGAGAAATTTGTTAAATTTTGAGGAGCATCGTGATAAGAAATTTAGCCGTAGGTTCGCTTTGGCTATCTTCGCGCTTCGATATGAGTCAAGTGTCACGAAACCACTGTGGCTCCAAATGTGACGGGACGGTTCCTCGACAAAGGCCATCTGTCCTTCACACAGCCGATTTGCGGCACGCATCAGCCATCTCCTGTGGTTTCGACGTCGCCAAAAAAATCGTTGTCCGACTGTCCAGCGGCAGGTGCATTCGCTGACACTTTTCCTTCTCGACGTCAGTAAAGAGCGGCAGAATAGCTGAATGATGTGAGTGCTTAATTTTCTAAACTTCGGCGGGTGACAGGATACCCGAATGTCGTGAATATTGGTATTTCCGCTAGCCAATATGAAGGGGGTTACGCAGCAATGCGCATCGAATCAGCGGACTGTCTGGTGCATCGTCTAGAAGTGCTACGCCTGTTTCATGCTCTTCAAACTGCTGCTACTTCGTGGATCTGGTAGCGAATCCCAAAATCTCATCGTATTTTCATAGTCTGACACTGGCCTTACATTAGTGTATTTCACACTGTGCCCACAACTAGTTTTTTGGCTCTATAGGGCAAAAAAAAGAGCGTGAGGAAACCTTAAGCTTACTCCAGTGTCAAAATTCGTGGGAAGAAAATTTCCTACACATTGACGACATTATGTGTGTGTCTCGGCATCTTGTTTGAATATTGGGCGTACCCCAAGAAGCCCGTCGCGCGGCGGCGAAGCGACGAGTCACGGCGCGTGCTGTCCGATATGCAGACGTTAGTATGTTCACTCTATTTTAACCTGATTACCGTACAGCTATTGCGCTGTCCGAGTCTGCGTCTGTTCTTCACCGCGCGACTGCGGGCTTCTTGGGGGCACCCTTGAATATTTATTCAAAAGCGTCAGTAGCCTTCAAAAACTTTCGTTCCTAGAAATGATAACACTACTTTCAGTATCCAATATGTTGACAGACGCTTTCAAAAAATGAAAAGGACCAATAAATTGAACAAAATGCGCGTCACCTGTGTGAAAATGTGGAGCGCATACGCGTCACATTTACTTTCCATGTCATCTTTCCAACTGAAATTGCCTGAAAATTTGTCTTTGATTTCCTGTTTGACTGGGTACTCGAAATCCGTAGTGACTTCTCTCCCACGTAGGTCTAGGTTACGATTATGTAGGTTAAGGATTCGCGGTTGACATATTGAACTGGGCTGGGGAACAGAAGTCGCCGTTGGACATTAGACTGAACAGCTAGTCGTTTCCTCTTACCATGAGAAGCAGGACTCCTGTCTCTGTTTCACTAGAATGCTGAGTTTATGAACAAAACTTCTGTCCCAGGCGGGACTCGAGCTTTCCCCCCCCTCCCCCCTTACTGAGCAAGTGCGCTTTTTTCCCCAAAAATTTTTTTTTTTTTTTACGCTACCAGAACGCCGTTTCATTCTAACAATCAAAAGTAATCAAAACAACGCCTGTGACATTTCTATCTTGTGACCAGGGTCGGTCCTATCGTTGTTACTTTTTCAAAAATTTTTACGACCCCCCTCCCCCAAGGTGGACTTGATACGACCCCCCTTCCATTATCCCATCATACCTGTCTACAGTACTGGTATCACTCAACCCACAAACTCCGCCCACTTTTCCTCCAAAAATGCCGTCGAGCGGGGGGGTATATACGCGCGCTGAAACGGCGAATTTTCTCTCCATGCGCTCCCAACTCACCTAGCCTACTACTCGTGAAAACTCCACTTTCACCACAAACTCACATGTACTTTCACGCGACTGAAGCGGATACGACCCCCTCCTATAAACTCAACCAGGTACGACCCCCCCCGTTGTTACTAGTAACAACGTAGGGTTGACCCTGCTTTGACCCTACCTCACTGAAAAAAAGGTTTGGATAGAGGCCTGATTCAATTTCCATGGCTGCAGACCATTAGAGCAGTATTACGTAACTGCTGTTGATTACAGTGTCCTTACTATTACTACTACTCACACCAAATGAAGTGCTGGGCCTAAACAGTAATTTATAATTTGACAACACTAATGACGATTAATATAAAGAAGGCGAGCGAACCCTCAATAGGATAGAAATCGTGCTTCCAAAAGAACGTCACAATTCAGATGAACAGCTTCGTGTCATCTGTGATGTCCGCCTATGATGTCTCACAGCAAAATGCTCGCGTAGCGCTGATGGCCGTCGGAAGTGGAGCGATGGGTTCGATCCCAGTTGCGAATTTCAATACCATCAGTTCATACCAAAATCTGCTCAACTACATCAACATGATGAACATGTACACGGATTTCGATCAAAACGGCCAGGCCATTGAACAGTGAGTTCACTTTCATCACAAACAACACTAGGTAGTGCAATTTTTGGGGGGGGGCTTTTTCTGAATGTATGCCTACAGTTTAGGCCGATGTCAGACTTTGCGAATCGCGCGATTCGCTAGCGTCTGCGGTCGCGTCGCGGCCAGTGAATCACTCAATTGGCTGGTACCGCAACGCGACCGCGGACGCTAGCGAATCGCGCGATTCGCAAAGTCTGACATCGGCCTCATACTTTCCATAGCCCCATCGTCGCTCACGGGGGAGCACATTCTGCATTTTCCGGGTCGAAACTGAGCCCGAATTCAAACACAAATAAAAAGAACGCGTAGTGAATCTACTTATAGGGTGGAGTAGGCGTTAATGCTGATTAAGATGTCTTTATCGATCTGCCCTGTTCTATGTTATGTAATAAATTTACTTATTTGCAGGGCTCTGAACATTGCTGTCAATAATGATTTTATGCATTCTGGATATCGAACCGATCTTAAAAATCATGTTATCGTTTACGTCACAGCTACAACAAAGTGAGTTTTGACCAACTATAACACCTTTCTTCTCAAACCTATCCATGAAAAAAGCTCTCTTGATGTCCTGCTGAGAAAGAGCTCACCTCAAACGAAATTTTATCGTAATAAGTAATAAGTAATGCGAAGCCTGCTTTCACTAGAATTATAGAGCTCGAGATGAGCTAATTTTACTCCGCCAGTATTGACTAGAGCTGCGCTATATAAATTAGAAAAGGCTAAAAAACAGGTATTATCTAACGCAGAAAACCTCACCAGCGATGTCTTATCGGCTTTTTTTTACACTAGGAGACCCACATCGCATGCCCAACATTTAAGGCGTATAGAGTGGCGCTTGTATTCCCAGACGTGGATGTTGCTGGGGCGTTGTATCGCGGACTCACAGGAACGATGGACGCCACGGTAGAGGATTTACTGCTTACAACTCGGAATGTAGGAAATCATCAGGGCCCACACCCTTCCAACGACAAAAACGCGATTTAGAGTACTTGTAGGGGCAGGTAGTGCTGCCTTCAGAAGTACAATTGCGTACCTGGGCCTACACTACGCCATACAAGATTATGCACATTCAGCAAGGGACGCAAGTGATTTGGGTAAAGAGAGACAGTATGGAGAAATAGTCGGGGACCGTAAGTGAGGGAAATGAGATAGGGTGATATGTCATGCGCAGGGCTAGATGGAAAAGATGAACAGTGCTAAATGCGTGAAAAACCAACTGGCCTTGTTATCGTTGGAAAGTTTCCATTGAACACATTCTCCTCGCTGATAGAGTTATGTGGAAAACACTGGAAGGCCCATTGGACCTGCAGTCGGGTGACAAGAGTTTCTACTGAATTCGCAGTTGCTAGTGGCTGAACACGAGCGCAGTGATGCAAGATGGAGCGGAGCATATTTTTATACGAACTCAGCGCCTTTCTGGAGTCGGAAAAGTCAGAAGGAAGTCGCTTACCCACCGTTAGAGACGCAGCACGTGATGTACGGGGGGAGAGGCTTTCGTTAAAGCAACAGTCCCAGCAGGGTGGGCGTGGTCGGAAACGGCTGCAATCCCCTCGGCCGATTCCCACTTCGGAGCTGTTCAGCCCCTAGTCAAGAACGTAAGAAGTGTGACTGAACAAAAACTCACCTTGGAAAGCCGCTAGGGAGGAGCTGAAGTGGGCGTGGTCGGAATCGGCCGAGGGGATTGCACGCCCACCCTGCTGGGACTGTTGCTTTCAAGCGCATACCAGCTCACTTCCTACATAGTTCGTAATTCAGGTGAGAGCAGGTGTTGTCACAATCGCATTTTCAAATAGTCATCGTCGAAATGGCCCCTAAAGTGAAAGAAGCAGTGTTCACTAGATATATCCCATGTATTATTTTTACAGATTCGACGATCAACCGCAAGGAATTGCTGACAAGATTTCAGCCAAAGCCGGCAGCTACGGCATCATTACTGTCGGCTATGGTCCGCTTGTAACCGATCAGAATGCTCTTCAGGTTTGTTCAAATCGCATTTTCGTCTTCTGTCATCAGAAGTTATTGTCTTCTTTAGGATCATTCAATCTGTGAAGTATAGAAGAGATGGCTAAAGGAAGCCGTGCTAGTTGAATGTTTTATAGTTTTTCGATTCCTATGTTGCTATTCATCTCTCTGGTGGACTGATCCCCCTGAAAACATCAACTGAAACTGGTAGCCTTACCGCTTCTTGCGCTAATTCTTGGCAGGCCCATATAGAGCTATTCTTTCAAATCACCAGCATTATCGGAAGGGTTCTGACGGGGACCCGCTTTTGGAAGCAAGTTAACGTATTTGCGATCACGTGCTTGTCATATAGCAGACCTGAACTTTCAAACAACTGCTTTATTCCCAGGTATTCCTTTTAAATCTAGACAAAACAGAGGGTGTGGTACTCAGCCAAGAGGCCAGTCGCGGAAGGAAGAGACGCAGGCGCTGTAAAGGACGAGTCGTAGTCGGCGTCAGGCTAAATAGAGTGTGCTACGTCTCATATCGCACAGCACGCGTTGCCACTCGTCCTTTGCCGCGTCTGCGTCTCCTCCTTCGCCGCGCGACGGGCCTCTTGGGGGACACCCGTGCTGCTCATATAGGTATCGGTGGACAACCGATATTCTGAAAATGCTTAACAATTATTGAGTGAGCAATGACTAGCTTTTGCTAAAGCAGGGTAATGGCGTTGGCGCGCCTTCGAAGGGTTTAGGCAAGATGCTCACTCCCTTTTTATATGGCCGATTGAGAGGTTGCCTTTCTCCAGATTATAAATTTACCTAGTGCGGGCACTAGCGAAGGGGACTCGCTAACTCTATGGGTATCACCCTTCTTGCATACAAACACAGATATTGATGGGAGCGCTCTTACCCCGTGATTCGATAAAAACAAACAAGTTTGTCAATAATGTCTTAATATCGTCATTAGCATACAGTCTAATACACTTTCAGAATTGCTTCTGCAAAACCTTTGTTACCACCCATTCTGCTAAATCTTTTCGCAAGGAACTCACTTTCAAGTAAATCAGTTATCGAGTCAATAAAGGATTTGAAGGGGGACGAGGAGAGACGACGGTGTATTCTGTCAGACTGTGCGAATCGGCAGATTCTGCTACATTAACGTGGCCTGCTTTGCCAGGTACCTAGCCAAATTGCAGCACTATTGACTCACTTGTCTGACTCTTGCCTACAATCAAGGTCGCACAAAAGTCTAAACCATCTCACAATTCATCCTTGGGTAGTACTAACAATAAGTGCACATTTTCAGGGCATATCTGGTGGAGCCGCTTGCTCATTCACTGCAAATGATTCTGTTGGACTTCTGAATCAAGTTAAAGCTGTAACACAGCTTATCGACAACGCTGAGTGAGTATCTAATTTTAGCCTATTTATCCCATCGGCTTGAAGGGCGGAAGTGGTGCAGTGAAGCAAGTGGCACGCTTACCACGCGAGCGGTCCGGGGATCAAATCCTGGGTCGTGAGTCGCCCGGGCCAACCAAGCCTTCCATCCCTCCGGGGTCGGTTAATTGGTACCAGACTTGTCTGGGAGGATAAAAACACTGACTTGAACATCGGCTGGCCCCCGCAAGTCATTGTATAGGCCACATCGCATTCAAATGCCACTGCGAATGTACAAATGGAAGTAGAATGCGTGCCGCATCCCAAAAAGGGATTGATCAACGGCAAATGCTTTATCCTTTATTTTATCCTTTACCCATCGGCTTTGATAGGCGCTGATTGCTAGTTCGAGAGGGGAGAGTGGTTGCCAGATGAACCGTTGTCTTTGTCGCCCGAATCTGTTTTGAGAAGTGTTCCTCTAGTGCAAAAGCGATAGCTATATGTTCCTCTCAACAACATGAGTTTATATAACTACAATTCGGAGATAACTCGTAAATGGTTTATCTGGTTGTGAGAAAAAGAAACGGTTTTTTTTTTCATATATAATACCTTACCTTTTCAGCGAGAATGGTGGAAAGTACTGCGGTTACTAGACAGCCATCGGTGACGATGATATTTTGTCCTGTTTGTGAAATTAATAAAGTTTTATTGTTTATTTCTGCTAGCCATCAAAACTATTTCGAAGGCTCGCTCAACTGCTCGTAACAGTGTAAATTGTATTGGAGTTTCGGAAGAAGGGGAGGGGGCAGACGGGTTTGAATCAAGGTAAAGGTTCAACATGAAGTGCTAGTCAGCTTTCCGATTGTTATAGCTCCGTTCGCCAACAGTGTCCGAGCTATTTCGTTACAAGGAAATTGAAAAGCAGATTTCGGAGTTCTTCACACTTAGCGATTATGGTTGAGGCAACAGCTGTGAACCTGTTCCCAGAAAACCTACCAGGGCTGTCAGTTGATACCGATCATATGGTAATTCAATAGTATTTTATTCACAAATGTAGCGCGCCTTTTCGTACTCGCCTAAAGGTGCTGCTCACAGTCTGCGACCGTTGGAAAAGAGTGAAGTCGCAACCCGTTCTAACCTCCCCTTCAAAAAGCGAGAAAGTGTCGGGTGCAGACCAAACACCACAACTGACGACGGCCTCCAAGTAAATCTGGTTAGAAGTTGTTCATAGTGATAGCTGATTTCTGGTAAATGATAGTTGTAATTAGTGACAATCGATAGAATACAACTGCAACAGGCTAATCATTTCATTGGCAGAAAACATTAACATTTTGTGAAGGCCGTCGTCACTTGTGGTGCATGGTCTGCACCCGACACTTTCTCGCTTTTTGAAGGGGAGGGTATACGATCAGGGGAGTAGGCGGATGGTGCGTCGTTTGCGCGACCCATCGATTCCGATGGGCGGGGTTATTCGATCGATACCTATCTAACTCTTTTCGCTAATGTTTCGGCGTTTTGTTAGCTCGTTTTGTCGAGCTCGGGTACGCCAATTCTCGCGGTCGCAGCGTATTTAATCCTTGACGCGAATTCGGATTTCCTGGTGTCCCAGATTGTGAACAATCCTGCACTACTCCATCCTGGAATTCATTTTTCCTGTTTTCTTCATCAACATTGCTTCAAAGACGAGTTTGAGGACTGCGAAAAAACCCTCTAGCAAGAATCTAGATCTGCGTATTCCATAGCAAATCTTCAAAAATCTCAGTAAGATTTATAGCGAAATCAAAAAATACAGGAACAAGAGGGCCATCGATAAGTAGCTAGTGCCGCGCCGCAAGCGCACGCCTCCAGTCATGGTCAAAATATGAGCACAAGAAAGTTGATGAGATTAGCCAGTTGAAGAACGATGAGAAGAGCGACATCCAGTATTCCTATGCTCCTCTTTTTCAACCTGTCAGTCATGAGTGCTTCTTGGAACTTTCTAGAAACAGGCACATTGGTAAGCGGTGCAGCAAAACATGGTTGAATGTCTTCCAAACTCACTCCTTCTGAGCACTTTCACCGTTGATGGGACGCCGGTACTGTAGTCTTACATAAGGCAGAAGAAGTATGATACCCAGTGATACCACCATAAGAGCTAGGTTCACTGCGACAAAAATGGCTGTCAAATAAAATGGATTAAGCATAGACAACCCAGCTTCAATTCAACGTGCTCTCGTTCGAAGGTTACCTTTAAATCGGGCGCTGTCAGAAATGAAAAAAATAGAGGTGGCAGGTGCAGTGATAGTGAAAACTCAAGGGTGACAGAACCCGCAAAAGAGACCGTTTTTGGCCCCTCGTTTTCCGCACTCCCCAAAGTTCTGCGATAATGAATTTTAAGCGTTCCGTCCGCTCTAGGCAAAAGAGATTTATCACGCGAGTACAGTCAGTCATAGAGGTGAGGCCGTCATCTGGAGGGAGCTGCGCGTTACCAATTGCCGCAAGTACAAGGGCTCCCGTCGGGGCCACTAAGCGGTGCATCCTTCGGCGTTAAAGTCAAATATGGTACAACGAGTGACTCAGGAGTAAGATATGGGAGGCGGAAAAGTTGGAACAGTTGCAAAGATTTCTGAAACATTTCATGACAATGAGTTACTTGTGAAGTTCCGCCTAGTTGGAAACGGTAGAGGAGACATGTATTGCACTGACGGCAGAAAAGCTACACCAATCGCCACTTTTCCTTCTATGTTAGATTAGCTTCCTGGAGAGAGGGCTGGGGAATATAAACTAAACTACGAGAAGCTCATTTTAGAAGGCCCCACACATCCGATTTTCATTTGTTTTGCATAATGGGCCCATGAAATGTTCGAGCATCAGTGAGCGGGTGCTAAAGCGAGCTCAAAGGCAGGGAACATATGTCGAGTGGACACCACCACCCAGCCTTAGATATTAAGGTTACCTAGCCAAGGGTTAAATGCGGAATCGTTCACATATTGAGAAGAACTTGCAACATTATCATAGAGAGAATTGAAAATTAACTTTGTTCCCACCGATTTTCGGTATCTCATCAGTCTTCGGCAGCACAGTTGCAAGAATTCCAAGGATAAAAGTTACAGACATGACATTCGTTAGTGCCATTCCCACCTAAAAGTTGCGACATCGGTAATTGTTTTCATTATTTCCGTAATTTCAGATAAAAGAAGAATCGGCACTATTCAACTATTACAACCCCAAAATCTCAAAATTTTATTTTTCGTCGAAACTTCCTCTATAGGGGTAATTCGGTGCCCTGATACGAAAATGACATTCATTTTTGGCGGTGGCGCCATCTGGCGCCAGTTGGCGCCACCTTGTCACGACACATGTTTTCACCAAATTCGGTGTAAAGTTCTGTATAGGGGTTATTTGATGTCCTGATCACGAATATGACATTCGTTTTTGACATTACCGCTGTTTACCGCATAATTCCCGCTTTTCTGGGCTCTCTCACCTATACATAGCGCCTTGGGACTAAGCTTAGGGGATAGGGAGACTCGGAATGAGTGAATCAGGCACCGTGTGACGAAGATGGAGCGTGTGAGATCACAGGGTAGGGGGCTCACTCACTGATATCTTTCCTCTCTCCTAAAGCTTAGTCCTGATCGCGATCTAGTCACTAGGAGGGCGCAGACGAAGAGATTAAAGCGCTAAATGGAGCTAGCGCCAAGAATGAATGTCATATTCGTAATCTGGACACCAAATTACCCCTACCCAGAAGTTTACATCGAGTTTGGTGAAAACAACTGTCGTGACAAGGTGACGCCACCTGGCGCCAGATGGCGCCCCCGTTGAAAATGAATGTCATTTCGTAATCAGGGCACCGAATTACCCCTATAGACAAAGTTTCGACGAAAAATAAAATTTTGAGATTTTGGGGTTGTAATAGTTGAATAGTGCAAGAATCAATTAAATAAGCTTATGTAATAACTCCGAACAACGTATACAGCGCAAAATTACGAAAAAGGTGTCCAAATTTGGCATACAACATGGCCTTCTGTGTGCTGAGCGCCGACATGGCGCAGCCTGTCTATAAAGGTGGTCTTATTTGGTGCTATCTTAGTTGGGGGGGGGGCCCACGCGGCATCGCGCGGGGTCAACGGATTGCTTGAACTCGGCGGGTACCCCCAGGAGGCCAGAAGCGCCAGCAACGTATCGATACGAGCTGCCATAGCGCAGTGAATGTGCATGTGGACGTGCAAGTGGGACACTCTTAATTCGACGCGGGATCCCTTTATAGTGCGCTGTGCGAGTCTGTCACGCTTGACTTGCCTTTTTGCCGGCGACGGCTCCTGGGGACTCCGACTCAGCCCTTTACCGCCTCTGCTCTCTCTCTAGCGGATCACTCTACTCTCCAAGGCTTACCATTAGTCCTAGGGCATTCTCTAATCGTCTGTGCTCTAGCCATCGCGGCAGACCATTGAGGAAAAATCAAGAAGTCCAGTCCGCGCGCCTCTGTTCGTTCTGCTACTTCAAGGCTTACTTAGGGGCAGTAACTATTTAGCCATCACGTGGCAGTTTCCCCCCCCCCCGCCATCGGGGACTAAGCCTTGAAGGAACACACGAACTGATGTCGGGCCGCCGCGTGGTCCCCACCTACCTGAGATAGCACCCTTTATTTCAGTGTTCCTGGTTGTATTCTATTGTCATCACTTTCAGCACTCGCGCATGAACTCTAATTTTCGAGCACAATAACCGCATCGACCCATTGCGAAGTATGTCTCTAAGCTGGCCGCACACCTGCAAACCAATTCTCGGCATTCCTGTAAGGGATCCCATATGGGAGTCGACCCACTCATTACGACGGATTTCAAGCACGTGCACTCCACCTGTTTCAAGTGCGCCGGCAGTGCGGGCACTTGCGGAGCGCCGCCATTGTCGAATTAGCACTCTCGATGCGGCAGCGCGCGCAACACCAACATAGTATGATTGGAATTATTTGAAACGGCGGAGGGGGCTATGTCTTTCGCAATCTCGGGAAGAGTGGCTTAGGGTCAACCCATCCTGGAAAGTGCAAGTAGAGCTGGCCATGGAAATGAAAGAGTTGTTTTGGGAAAGGAGGTGGTTTTGACTGGCTTTTGAACAATTTTAGCGAATACTTTATGAAGGAATCATGAATAAAATAAATGGTTAGATTTGCCGTTTCTTGAACATACTGGGTTTACCACAAGTCCCTCTCAACCTGCGCGATAAGTGATGTACTGGAAAGTGGTCGGGGATCCCGGTTGAAAAAAATGTGTCGTCCAAATCACGAAAGCCGCCATGGCTGCTGGTTTCAGGGTCAATTTGGAACTAGACTTGTCTGGCTGGATGAAAACACTGCCCTCCATTATATGGACTAACCAAATCGTATCGAATTGGCCCCTACCCCTCTGAATGGAGGCGCCCCCTCGAAACGGTATTGATCAAGGCCGGATTATTTGATCTTTTTTGTTATCGCTATCTCTTGCTCGAGGGTGCCTTTAGAGTGAAGTGTTTACAAAGTTGGAGTTATTGACTTGTCTCATCACCGTATTGTGATAAATCAATCATTTCGCTAATTTTTATCTTACCAGATTAGTCCCCCGTCAACCGCCGGGACCTTCCTTTCCTGCGCAAGCTTTCTATCCTCCGCTATGGTCCCTTCCTCCTGTGACACCAACACCTGGAAGTGACGCGTATGCAACACAATGGTGTTTCATACAGTAGAAGGGACACAATCATGATATGACGGTAGATTTTTCGCTTCCCTTCCTCATCCTCCCTTCCTCTCTCCACTGCCCTCCAGCTGCCACTGCAGCACCATGTGGAATGAACGGAAGTGTGCTAAGCAGGTGTTTATATAGCCCTAAGAGTGTTATCACAACTATCCTGCTACAAAACATTGATATCTCAAATCCTGTAAGCTACCCGATTTGTTAGCGCGTTTGTTTATCCCATGAGCTTTCCTTCTCACTCACTTCATTTTGCGGACGGACACACACATACACACATACATACATACATACATACACACACACACATACAGATACACAAACCGACACACAAAGTTAGCGCTTTATAAAATAGAAGGATTCTTTCTATTCTTTTCATTTCTTCGAGTCATTATAACAAGGCAAAATAGAACAGTGGACAGCCTCACGCACCTTTGCCATGCGGTCCGCTCGCAGAAATAGCCCAAATAATGCATGAAGGAACATTAATTATAAAGGATGGGGAGATGACTACAGTCACATAGAATACTGGATTGCGTTTCATAGAGACATCGAAGTAGTTCTGAAAGCAATTTTTACGTCACAAATAAGTTAGATTCTACAGGTTGATTTGTAGGCCCTCTAACATTCATGAACGACTCTATTCAGAAATGTTTTTCATGCCATCCTTAACATTTACCGGATAATCCGAAGGCCCATTCAGTAAATTAAAGAACACTCTAACCCCCTCTACTTGATCGTAGAGAGTGGTTGATACTATGATCTCAGAAATCACTCCCTTTCACATCGCTTGAAATTTGATCATCAGGAATGGGAAGGGACATTATGAGATTGGCCACCATACCCAGTGAGTAGACAAAGGAGCTAATGGTAAGCAAAAGACGCAGCTACTTCTGATGTGCATGGAAAGAGCGTTACAAGATACATACATCTGGAGTTTTCGTGGCAGATAAGAATAACTAGGAAGCTTATTAGAACGAGGCCGACTTCAGGATTGCCAACATATAAAAACTTTTTACTTCAACTATGTTTCTTAGTAGGGTTTCAGATGCATCTCCGTTGCCTGTGGAAGAAAATGGGAGCGTTCCCGATTGTGCGCGCGTTCCTTCCGGAAACTCATCCCACTCATCGCCTTATACCCTAACTGACATTGTAATACCTGGATGTACTAAGACTCGTGATGTGATTCCTACTGTTAACCGGGTAAGCAGAACAATATGTTAGGCTATTGGGTAATAATCAAAGCTGTTGGGTATTCCAAAGGTATTCTGCAGAAAGCAACCATTCTTGCGTTTTAGCAGGCTATGGCTAGAATTCTTGAATAGCAATAAATCAGTGTTAACAATAAGTGAGCAAAATTTGATTTTACTTACAATTCCACAAGAAGCCCATCTGTGTTCTCTTCGGGTTTTGTCCACACAGAAACATTTGTGATTTGCCATTCGCCGTTTCCCTAAACAAAATGAAATTAATCGGCATCTCGCTTCAATTTTTATACCACCCAATCTTTCCACGTTATTTTTAAACATCGAGAAAAGGCCAAAATTTAACCAAGTTCCAGGTTCTTCTGGGTGGACCAATCTGTAATCAAGAAAAACAATGTGAAGAAATCCTATAAGAACCATCTGTGCGATCCGCGAAGCATTCGTTGTGAAGAATTTTGCTTCTATGGCGTATTGACGAGCTATGAATGTCTGTGCCATCACTTTGATAGTGCACGTTTGGACGTCGAAAGGAAAGTCGTGTATCTGAATACATTTGAATAATTTGCCAAATTTTAAAAATCAACAAGATTTTGATGGCGAATAGTGGCGACTTGCCAGCGGCAGAAAAGCAACGCTATTGGAATCAAACTGTAGAGCCGTTTCTACCAGAATTCCCATTCGTGACAATGTCAGCCACCGGTGGCTGACAAAGCTCTCACTCGGGACAATGGTATTACTGTGGCTGCAGGGCTTGAAATGGAATTTGGAAAGTTTTCTTCCATGGAAAGAATCTTCATACCCTCGCTCATCTACGCCAGCCCTGGGCAGAGGAAATCTCCCTTCACTCGGATTTTATTGAAGAAAAATCTCCTGACGCTGCTGCTATTGCGCAATCCTGCGCGGTCGCGAATGGGTTAACAGGCATTTCCCTTTGCAGTTTATTCAGCTAATCCGGTAGCAATACCTACAGTTTTGCACCGAATACCATTACATGTAACAAATACTCACACAATTGATATAGCAGGAGTAAATGAACTAAGACCCATGGCGCCTTTCTGAAGAACAACGATCAGCCGCTGAGGCGATTTTTGCCATCTTGAACACTTTAAAAGCGGAAGAGAAGGTGTCAATAGCGATGTACGCTCTCCATAAATCTCAGCACGGAGAATTGTTGGATTCTTAGGTGAAACTCAAGTTCGGGAGGGGTCACTACATAAATTGTGCTCTCCAGTGCTAAGGATTAGGGTATGAGCATTCATGAACAAGTAATCGTAATTATTCAAAATGCTTCTGATTAAGGAACCGCGTGTAGTGTGAAAACTCAAAGGCTGGCCTTCAGATCTGGTTCGTTTTACTTTACATTGACAAGTAGAAGAAATCCCTCTCTGTTTTGTAGTAGTAGCCGTAAAAGTCTCACCTTAATCTTGCATGCGATGGACGTCACTGTCGGCACGAAGAATTCCAGCGAACCGGAGCTATTCAACTGAAAATAGGTTTACTTTTGTGCTGAACATACCTGGAATTCATAGTTTCCCTTAATTAGTACGGCAATCTCTGTTTTATGAGTTACGTGCATAGATGAATGTGTAGTACGTGCTAGCGGTGAAAGTGTAGTTCGGGGGGGGGGGGGGGCGCCTCTAAGTATTCGAGTGGAGTTGCGACAAACACGCATATTTAAATCAAAGTAGAGCTGCGGGAAGGCTCTCATATCTTATCATATCTTTCACTGAGACCGCGGCCTACGACTAGTAGGTTTACCCTTGTCATATTATTCTATGGCTAAAATGGCTGCTACCTTGCTGACTCTTCACTTTCACCAAACCTTCCTGCGACTGCCATGTGAGCCCTCGAAGAAAGGACATTTCAGGTATCCGATTTTCTATGGAATCTTTGCTTGGTATCCCTATCTAATCATACCCTCAGAGACTGAGTCTGGTTGTTGATTAGATATGACCGCCCTTCCGCAGCTCCACTTTGATTAGATATTGTCAGTTCGATTAGATATTATGAGTGGCCCCCCGAACTACATTTTCACCGTGCTAGCTTCACACCAGATATGCGTTCGGCTTTGGAAAATGAGAGCGATAAGCGGGCAAGTTTATTTATTGTAACTAGGTCACGTGGCGGAGTAAGTGCAGCTACGCCCAGCCTGCACGCGACGCGGCGACCACACTGACTAAATTCTTGACCGTCCCGCAGCCGTGGATCGATCAGTTTGCGCGGATTTTTCCCCAAACTGGCCCACTGATCAGAGCAGTCATCCGCGGGTTCATTCGAGTAACAAGATGTTAAATGTTAAATGTCAAACTATGGGAAGATTTCCGAAAACTCCATTGAAATAAATGATTTTGAATCAATATCGAATTCATCCTTAACATTCGCAACATTAAATCATCAAGGCTGAAATTCTGAAAATTTGAGAGCATTTCGTTGACAAAACTCTCTCTGAACCTACCAAAACGAATTTCTGGAAGTCTTCTCGGTGATCTATGGTGGAAAGTCTGCAAATTTTATTTAGTTATTATTATAGTTCTACATTAGAAAAATGATCAAGAAGTTCTGAGGTATGCTAGGATCCAATCGATCAGCAAATAGCAACTTACACGTCAACTATATAGTCACTTCTGGTATCCAAACATCTTCTCGAGCCAAATACAGCTGGTTGATGCCGCAATGTTCTGACGGAGTCCATCGAAGCCGGTTGTCATTCCATTTCTATTACAAAGTATCCTTCAAGCCTCGTATGCTAAATCGTACGTGGAAATATGGCACGATTAATGCGAAGCCAACTCACCAACTTATATTCTAGACGGAAGTCCACCTTCTGCTGAGATTCAACCTGAGTAGAACGAAATTATATCACGAATTTTCCACATTTTACTAAGGCGTTAAGAATGTAGTAAAGAAGCTCACCACGCTTATCAGCCGCAAATAATTAATTAGTAGTGAGACTTCGAATCGTGGAAGATGAACTCTGGCTTGTGAACTGTTGTCTAGAAAGGAAAGGTAGAGCGGATAGCGGCAGTCACGCTATTTGTGATGAAAAACGCCACTTGAAGTGAAATTACTTCACAAAATGAAGAGTATGATGGCGACAAGGCAGCAGCATCGGACGCGCTTCTGTCCTAACTCAGACGTTTGTGGCCCGGTGCCCGTGTCGCGGCGCGAGTGGCGCCGCGTACGCCAGAGTAGCAAAAGCAGCCCTTTTGGCGTTTCGGCTGGGACCGTATGCTGAAGGGGTGGGGATCCCCAACGGTCGACGGTTTACTTCAACTCGGTTGGTACGATAGGAGAGTACTGACGCAAGTGGTGCAGCTGGTCCAGCAGCTCCGCCAGAAGGGCTGGTTTGCTCACCCCAGGACTAAGCCTTGGAGAGGGGACGGACCCGTCCTCTCTTTAAGGCTTAGTTCTGAGGTAAGCACCAAATTGTGGCGGTTCTAAGGATCGAGTTGAGGTGGTCCGTCCACCGTCGGTGACTCCATCCCTCCCAACATTCAGCATACGGTCCCAGCCGAAGCGCCAAAAG
>MU896409.1:0-11083 GCA_036418205.1 Ostertagia ostertagi | reverse complement strand
TCTTCTTCACCATTACAAATGTAATTTGTTGCCAGCGCTCGAAATAAGCCTTAGAATAAATTCTCCCAACGTAAGCGACAAGAAAGGGGCAACCGTCATCGCCTATTTTCAACGAGGTATTAAGGGCGAGAGAGCGGGCCTAGATAAAGGAGGTGCCTCTACAGCACGTGTACACATTTACACCCTGACAAATACGACCCCTCCTGTCGAGGATTCGCTCGACCGATATTCACCCTGCCCTACGTTCCTTTACTCTCTTGAAATGACAAGCGGAAAGGGCAAAGTGCTCAGCGTTGATTGGACCACGACCAAAGAGGAGCCACACATTTGAATCCATTTATTATTCTGTTCGCGAGAATTTCTTCATCCGGAACAATCCGCAGTGGAAAGCCGACGTGGTGCACACCTACGTAAATGTTGTCATGGGAATTTCATGATCTTAAGATTACGCACTAAGATGTGGAGTATTATAGCCGGACTCGAGACGGATAAATCTTTGGATTTCAAGTAAGGTTTCCTTCGGACGCAGCAAGGCTTGGTGACTAATGGGTTATGAGAGGTTTTCTTCCTTCTCGTAAGAACGCTATATAATATTTTTTGCATAAGTGCCATCTCGAAGAAGTTTGTTTGGACAAGCTATCATCACCGTAGGGCACGCTATCACCACACGCACGATCCGACTCCTGCTCCGCCTTACTCACTGTTCCAATCCCTTTCGTTTACCCAGATTACATCACTAAGGTAAGACTTGCCCAGAATGACTGAAATCCAGCCTGTAACATCTACTGGTTCGGAAGGCTACAGGAAAAGAGAGACTTTCAATTGCCCCTATGATTTCAAGCTGGAGCTCAATGCGTGGCGGTTTCATTCTGCTGCCTTAGCGTTGCCTATCATCTCTCTTATTCTTATTTTGTCCCTTATTCTTATTTTCCTAGCTGTAAAACCTTTTGTTTCCACGCAACCGGCTCGAAACTTCATAGTGGTTATATTACTCCCTGTATTCCGATTAGATCCAAAAACCTGACCCTCACTCATCCGATCGCCTTGGTAAACTCAACCCCGGGCCATTCTAATTCGAGAACTCCATTAGCCCTATTGCTTATTCTAGAGGTGTATTGTACCAATGGCTCCTGTTCAGGTGGAAAGTAACCGCCAAATAATTCATGGGATGCCAGTAGCCATCGGGAGTGCGTAGCTTGCATAAGGAAATTATTTACTACTCGGGAATGATGTGGCATCATGTTTACTCCAGGATTTCGCATTGCTTTGTGCGTCTTTGCAATTTAGTCAGTTTCCCCCTCTCCCATAATATTCTTGCTCGCTTAGCCGTTCCTATCTTTCGTGTAGAGCTTTTCAAACCAACTTCGAAATCTAAATCGAGCGGTTGACTAAAATTTGTGAATTGGATCCATGAACGTTGCACAATTTCCTTCTCGTTTTAGAGATATGAAAATGTTAAGTGGAACGGCCTTAGTGCATATCCATAGCAGAATTGCGAATAACAGTTTGTAAAATATTATGCTAAAACAGTTTGCTCCTGTTAACTGCTATTATTAAGGAACGTTAAGAAAAGTCACAGAGGGCCCTGGCACCTGCAACAGGTGCTGGATGCGGTTCTAAGAACCCGCACTGTTGTCTACCTTCATCCTTTTGAGTGGGTAATCCTCCTTAGCTAACTTGACTGTGAAACACTAGGCCCAGACAACTTCAAACTCATAACTTAATTCAAATAAGCATGAAATCCCTCATTTCAAAAAAGCTGAAGTCCTCGAATTTTTGTTTATTTTTTCGCTTGTTACCGCTCTTCTTGGTCGAGCTCAAGCGTGGATCGGAAAAGCGAGGGGCAGGTGTGGATTACCGTATTAAGTGCATTTTTATGTTTTTTGGATAATTTCTCTATATGTTCTAAATATAAGCCATTATTCATGTGATATTTTACTTTTCTTCAATTCACAGCGCGTATTTCGGCTCAAAAACGTCCTATTCAAGTGATCAAGGCAAATGTAAGCAAAAAGGACATTCAATATCACTCCAAAAAAACTTTATAGAAGAATTTCAGTCAGTTCTATTCATCATGTCATTTATCCAGGGTAACCACAAAGTACGGTAAGAGGACCCGTCACATGCACATTTGAAATCAAATCGAGGTAATTTCAACAGTGAGTTTCAGAGCATTTGAAAGCCTCTAACAAGAGGGTCTTTCAGGGCGCTTTTTTGAAACGGTTTCGTGCATATTGTAGCGACGCATGTGTGGACCACAAAACTAGGTTCATTTTCGCTGAACGGTTTTAATAGTACCAAGATCTAGAGAAGTTACTCTCAATGGTTCGATCCCCCGTGGCGACTAAATTTTGCAACTCAAGGTTGACGGCTTCTATTTGCTTCAATATAGTCTTAACCATGAATATAACATCTGATTTTGACATTTAGCGCCATTCGGCACCAATTGAGGCGAATACCGAGATGCAAAATTTGTCGCCACCGGTGATCCAATCATGGCCAAGTACCTCGCACTTCCGTTTTGGTCTGCTTAAACCCTCTCTACAGGGGTCTCTGCAATATGATCTATGCAACAAATCGTTTTGAAAAAGCACGGCTTGCCGCTGGAAGTTTCGCCCTTGCAGGAGTAAAGGCTCCATGGGTGGCATTAAGGAGGCTCAATCAACTAGGGCCTGTATGGGATAAATCAGCGTCTACCGATACGTAATGGTTAGACCGAAATATGTCGCCCCTTTATTTAGGCAAACGTCTGGCGATTCAGGAGGAAAGCTTGTCCTTTTTAACCTTCAATAAATGTAGTTGTGTTTCCAACCGTTTTTTAGCAATCATATTTTACATGATCGCTCCCACTCGTGTACCGTAATTTATGGCCACCCTGTATTCTTTTCAAGGAATGGAGAGCCACGACTGGAGGAATTATTTGCCAGAGTAGTGACCCTTTTCCAATTTTTGAAGGTCAGAAACACCAGGGCACTTCTCCGTTTGACAGGATTCTATGTCAATTGGAATGACGATAAGTCCAAGGCGTTACCGCAAAAATAAAAGAAAGGCGAGCTTCAAGCTACTATAGGGGCCATTCAGGATAAACTTATGACAACTGGCCATTTTTGCTCACTTGACCCCCCAGGATTGGTGTCAATTTTTGTGTTTTTCATATGCAAATGAGGTTTTGGTGGCTTCAAAAAAGACAGCCTTGTCGAGCTGTCAAACCAATAATAAATATTCCTTCTAAAAGCGCGGCTGACACCACATAAGAAATTCAGAATCTAACGCGAATCTCTCTTTTCTAGCGCAGTTCTTTTCTTTTTCCGTTCTTTTCTTTAAGTGTTGCTTGAGGTAACGACTGCTGATTTCCACGGTCACTCTCTAGTGTTCTTCATCAAATCTCAGACTCAGTACTTTATGCTGGGGGGGGGGCAAAAAAACAGTGACTCCCCTCTAGCATTCAAACGAATTATGCTCGCCACGCCTGGCCGAAATTAAAGCAATGAGCCCAACGCATTAATTTAACAGAGCGCACTCTTACCAATCTAAATCAATATAGCACACAATAACAGCCTTCTTTTACAACGTACACAGCATCAGAAGACTTCCCATGGAAACAAAGTTCACGGTACGAGCTCAACGAGGGATACCATAGACCATTAGGTCGACGTCATACTTTGCGATTCGATTAGCGAATTCGCTGCCGATTCGCTAGCAACTAATAAGCAGACTAACGGGGGGCAATGAGGGAGGCTCCTGCAATCTGCTTTTGAGGGGACAGCTAAGGCGTCTTCTGCCGAAAAACAACAACAACGGTATCCTGTGCGACGAAAAATTTGATGATGTACGAATTGGGCAAAGTGACCCGATTCTCCCCCTCACCCCCACCCTGCACAATTCCTTAACCCTTTCGGACCTGAATTTTTCCCCGTGGAGAAATTTCTTCTTAGCTATTGTTTATTACTTGTGAGCATATAGGTATCATTATGGCGAAATTTGGAAGCTATTCGATCACAAACAAAGAAACTAAGAAGCTTTGAAAATTGGCCCACCTTCTTAGTTTTTAAGCTTATGTCGAAACAATTCGAAATTTCATAGTTATGCCGAAAAAGTTTATAATCTTGCATAACATTATAACCCATAATTTTGATTTAGGAATGGATCTACTTCAAGTATTTTAAGAAAAAGTCACACTTACTTGGCCGGTTGCGGGGGTCAGCGCCCATTCATTGTTGCACTTTGTACACAAATACTTGTAATACTAACAGCAACACACAATGAAATGGCAGGTTTAGCTCATAATTAGGAAGGGGAAGGTTGACTGAAGCAACCTCTAGCAGGATTAGAAAAACCATGCTGTTTCAGCGGCAATGCAAGCGTTTGAATTTGGTGGTGGCAATTGCCACCGCCAGGGCCGAAAGGGTTAATTCAAACTTCGTCATTGCTTTACTCGGAACCCACTTCCAGTACTTCTCTCTACCTCATTCAAACCGCAAAACTGCGACGTTTATCGGCAATCTCATTTCGTGGCTTACCTGCCCTTCATGGTACCATTTGTCGAACTTAATATCCTGCAGAAAGTGCTCTTAAAATCAGGTATTACGAAGCTTTCTACGATCAAAATAAATAAATACTAGCCATTGAAAATTATCACAACAATAAAACTTGGTGGGCGGGCACATCTCATGTTCAGGCTTTATCGGAGATGGGTAACACTGTTCTCTGCTCAGAATTCCATTTATATGCGGCGCCAAATAGACTCTATTCTCTTTCAGTTCTTGTAACATTCTGGTTCTTTGCTTTCCTCGCAGTGAGGATTCTGCTAACACGTCCCGACGAATTCCTAAAACGACCTTGTGAAGCAATAGTCGTGGAAATAATGTGTGCTCTGCTCACCGAACTTCTTCCGTTTTGTTCCTGGTGATGGTGAACTACTAGTGATCGAGGGTTGAATGCAACTAAAATTATCCTATTACTGTAAGTAAGCGAATTATTAGTTAGCGGTGGTGGCTGTGCCAGTATCAGTCGATGTTAGGCCAATTTCAGTATTATTACAGCCACCAAAGAAAAGGGCGGAAGTGGTGTAGTGGCAAGTGGCACGCTCACCACGCGAGCGGTCCGGGGATCAAATCCTGGGTCGTGAGTCGCCCGGGCCAACCAAGCCTTCCATCCCTCCGGGGTCGGTTAATTGGTACCAGACTTGTCTGGGAGGATAAAAACACTGACTTGTACATCGGCTGGCCCCCGCAAGTCATTGTATAGGCCACATCGCATTCAAACGCCACTACGAATGTACAAATGGAAGTAGAATGCGTGCCGCATCCCAAAAAGGGATTGATCAACGGCAAATGCTTTATCCTTTATTTATTTATTACAGCCACCATAGAGGGGGTCTTCCACCCTGCACAATCCCCTTAACTGTCGATGATGTTCATAGTGTCCTTGAACCTGTCATCAGCCGATCCTCTCCTACTCCATCCCCGAAACTCCTCAAAAATTGACGTCAAACGAGGAGATAAAAGTATACGAAGTGGACTCCAAGCTCTGTCAGCTCATCTCATAGAAAACACAATGTTATACGAAGTGGCTTCCACAGAGGGCATCCGAGCCCGCCTATGCCAGTCAAACCTGACAGTAGCGGTCAAAAAAGTTCGCACGGTTTTCCGTTCAGCACATTTTTTTTCTATGGAAAAGCCCTAAAAAATTTACTAGAGATTTTTCTTTCGAATAGCTTGAACTTGGAACACGAGGATCCAAAAAGATAGAAGACTCAACATGTTAATGTTTGAAGGGGTCCGGTTAGATGGCAGAAAACTTTGGAAAATTGATTCGGCCGCCCATTACCGCTGTTTTATGTTTCTTTGGATTCCCTTAATTGGAACGTGGAAAAATTTCTTTGGGATGCGTGCAATCCAGACAGAGCGATGCTAAAATTAGAAGGAATTTTCTATGGCAGGGGAAACCATAAAGGGCTCGTTCAATTACCGAGGTGACCAGTGGACGAGTCTAATGCTAATAGCTTTTCTAGAACCCTTCTGAGTAAGAAGATTGATAAATTCAGAAATATCCATTCTCGTCAGATGCTAGCGTGTTATTTTAAAGTCGTCAGCCTATTATAATTACAGAAAATGATAACTTTGATAAGGTCACCACGGTAATCATCTGACTCAACCGATAATTCAGTGAGTACTAATTCCGGAAAATGCTATTTCTCTCAATGTTTTCGAATGAAGTGCAACTCAGTCGTTTTCGTTATGATGTCTCTTGCTAAAAAAATACACATGCTCCCGATCGCATCAGTTCATCATCCTTTTCACAAGTTTCAATGCTTGTTCGGTACTTTTTCACGAAATTTATGCTCGTGCGGTTTATTTCGGCTTTAGCGGATTGATCGTTGACAATGGGAAATGAGTTTTCTTCTGTAGTTTCAGGTAATGAGAGTTGTGCACGTGATAGCTCTGTTATGTATGGTTTCACAGCTTTACAGCCGCGTGATTGTTGGGGATGCCAACTATTACTTCAAAGTTCTACGGTCAGTAATTACTGTTCTGCGTTTTTCATACCGATTACCCCTTAAAAGGTACGATTTTGTAGACTGGCCGATCCATCCACGCAGCCTCATTACGTGGCCAGTCGGGCGCCGTCGCTCGATCGGAACTGCTTCTTTTCTCCAGTACAATGCATGCTGTCGAACAGTGGACGGGACCCGGAGATATGAAAAACGTCATTCACTCATAGTAATGAAATAATTCCGTTGTAAATAAATAAAGCGGATTGTTCGTTGATAATCTGTGATAAGACGAAATGAGGAATAGTTCACTATCACTAATGAAATTTCATAAATTCCGTCGTTTTCTGCAAGCCGTTTCCGAGTCTCCAGTACTTTATCGGCCATGGTAAATCAACAATGGCTGTGGGTATCGTACAATCCAGACAGAAGCAATGCTGAAATTGTAAACTAGTTCTGCCTGATATTTTTCGTGATTTTTGGAGCGTTTGCTCTGCCAAGTGGCTAGGCCCATTTTTGGTATGTTGACGAACGTTGTCCTTTCTCTATGAGGGAGTGGTTGCCAACTGATTTCAAGTCTTTGTGTGAAGCCTCCTCCTCTCACGAAACGACCCACAATCACCAATTAAGATTTTGGAAAGGGTTCTTGCCTTAACGGCCCGCTCTGAACCGAGGAACCCGCTCTGAGGTTGCCCTGGGACCACTCTTAGCTTTTCTTAAAGCTGTTTTATTACGGCGAGACCCCACGCGACGCACTCAAATACACCCTCAAATTTCCCTCTAAACTGCGTTCAAACGGGATGGTATACGTGAGGGAAACAACAAAGTGCTCCATTTCTTGAAAGTCACGGATTGGGATGAAGGTGCGACACTGCCGCGACTCAAGAGTGCGCGGTAAATTGCTGAGGTCTTGTCTGGCTGCCGGCGCTCGGGTGCGTAGCAGTTCTCCTCCTCAGGTCAGGTAACCTAAAAATTTTCACCTTTCACATGCTCGAAGCGAGCTAAGGAATAAGCCTTGTCATAGGCTCAAGCACAAGCCAATGTGTGAGCATAGGCCTAAGCCTAAAGCCTGGACCCATAGCTTGGAACCCCTCAGGTTTCAAAAGTGATCGGCTCTGGTGCCTTGTCCCTCCCTCATGCCACAGATGACCTCACAAGGGAGATTTTAGTGCCCTCAATAGGCTTTCTGAATTTTCTCCGCTCACGTTCCTCATCACACTTCTTGCTCATTTTTGAACAAAATAAAACATTAATTCAATTCCGACCCGTGCTTTTAGTATCGGCTACACTCTCGAAAGCTGGCCGAAACGAGGTTTTCTCTCTCCTGTTGCAGTAAAACCCCCATCTGCACCACCCTGACCCCTATGGAAATCTCAGATGCGATTCCTATATCACCACGGCCAGCGCACAAAAACCAAATACGCTCCTCTTCTTCAAATATCCCAAGCATATTCCACCTCGTTGCACATGGTACAAGGGATTGTTGACCGTGCCTGGGAGGATAGTAGGAATAGAATTGGAACAGCATTCGTGAGGAAGGTACGAAGAACAAAATCAACGCCTGTAATGATTCATTGAGTATTTTCTGGAAACAACCTGCATTTTTTTCCATGTCCCAAAATTACGGTCACAGTCCTACACATTAGAGCGATGGAATCATATCTCTTTAATAGTGAGATCCCACTTCAAGAGTATTGACCGTGTTTTTTCGGTCTGTTTTTCACTGGCGCAGCGCTTTGCAAACCTGCTTCCGTATTTCGTCAAAATTATCGCACTCACTAGTTTTAGCCAGAATTCTTCAAGAAATTCTCTTCCTGATACTTTCATGATTTCTGATTATGTTGAAAATGTGTCAAAAACTAAACCTGCTATCGTATACGTTAAGACTGTGAGACCATAGCGGCGTAAGAAATCATATAGGCAGATGCTACATTTGTAGAGATAGTTAGTACTCCATTCGAAGTCTAAGATTTCATAGGGAATAACTTGGCGATGGTTTTGTTTTCATTTTACTTCCTTCTTGAGTTTTGTTATCGGCTTAGGAATGCAGCTCACACGCACAACTCCCACGTATACATATTTTTGACGCCATCAGTATGCAATTCGGCTTCTCCGAATCGAATTAGGTGAAGTGTTGGGTCTTTTGGTGTGCGGTGATGAACAGGAGCTATGGATAACAACTGAAAAAGTGCAGGTAGCTGCAGATGGACTCGAGTGTTTATTGCAGCAAGGGCTTTTTATGATTGCGTGCTCCGGGCCTTTATAACGTATTTACGATCGCATTTTCAAAAGTATGTGACGGCTGAAGCTTCTGCAACACGATATCCATCAGCATGGAGCTCGCTGGGAGGTTCTCGCTCGAAAAGAGTGATGCAACAAAGTTGCCTGGTTTAAAAGCGACCTGTGTGTCGGAGAAATCAACAATCCTCTAGTTTGAATCCACCGAGCCAAAGTAGTATGAGATTTTTTGAAGCGATTAGAGGGAACGGGGAAGAGAGGTTTCCGTAGATTCAAATGAATGATAACACTCGCAGTTATCGTAATAACTAAGCCATTTGGTAATTTCAGCGTGAGAACTGAGAAGGAGGCGATCTCAGCACTCGTGACATTCCTGCACGGTCAGAATGACGGGTGTTGTGTCGCGCGAGCCGGTTCTCAGGTCACTGTGTTAGTGTTGATCTATGCATGCGGCTTATCACTGTGGTATGTAGCTCAGAGCAGGGCGTTAACTTTAGGAGAACCTTTCCAAGTTGAGCTAAAATTGTGTCGCTTTTAATCTTCAAAAGTATATAATGCCGGAAAAACTGAATAGTAACCACAAAGATGAAATGAAATCGACTGCGGTAAGGGATGAACTGGCAGATGGATCTCTAAGGCAGGATGGTAACAGTAAAGAGGCAGGCCTGCAAATTTTTTACCATGAGGCTGGAAGCAGCAAATTTACACAAGATTGGTGTGCTTTCAGGAGTAATTGCGACCAGCTTCTATCTACAGTCCACTATGAGTGGTTCTATGTGTAGAATTTCACCGCGACGGTAAACTGCCTCAAATCAACCATTTTCCTTATCCATTCCCAGCAGCTTAAAGGTGGTTGGTTGTTTACTACTCACAAAAAAACGAACTTCACTATTGATCGCATCTTAATGTTCAACCCTTCGCCTTGGGCTGAATGTGACGCCCGATTCCTCAGACTATACACTCAAAGTCGGCGATTGCAATAGGTTCTTGAGGGGTTCACAGCGAACGTGCAAGTGATAAACTGTACGCCAATAGCGAAAAAAAGCAGACTTTGTGAAGGAACGCGGAAAGAGGACTCTCTTGCTTGGCCGTTGATCTTCGCTCAAGGACGGGCAGCGGCAGATGTTCGGGCGGGTTTACCGCAACACGTCTGATGACCCTATGGCGAAATATGCTTCAGTCGACTTGCTCTAGTTGTGCCGCTGTTACCAACACAACTAATCCAAATCACCAACAAAACTAGTGGGCGGTGACGCTTTTGGGGCGGACTGTTTCGGAAGCCCTGCTCAGCAACTAGGGCACCTTTCGTTGATAAAGCGCCATAACTTGCTCTGTGTTAGCGTGCACTAGTTGTCTGTTGATAAGTTTAATATGCTTACTCACCGTAGCGGCCGTAGTTGATGTCGTAGTTCGTTGAGCAGCTTCTCTCGAGGTGGTTCAGCTTTTCGGCCTCAAACTTGGGTAATTAAACTTTATTTAACTCCAAACATAACAAACCATAACAACATATCATCACTGAACATGAGGATGACAATTGCAAACGAATTCTCTTCAAAAATCAATGAGACGGAAATGAAGGACCGGCATAACAGTACTCCAGCCATAAGCGATATCAATGCGAAATTGAATTTAAAGGACGAATTCACGATGAAAAAGCAACCCATTTCAAATTAACCTAGGGATGGTGAGTGGTACACGAAAGAAGGAAGAACCATGAGAAACGGCCCAGAACCCGAGAAATGGGACCCCTTCCTTGCCCGTTGATTTGAGCATTGATGCGACTCTCATCGCTGTGCCCTCTTCAACACTACGCTCTCTCAGCTATCTAATCACTCGCCACGTATTGAACTACGGCGAGTGATCAGATGATCGGTGGGCGGAGATCGCCGGACCCGCCAGCTTTGAGGCATGATAGGTCGCCGAGGTCAAATTTTTCATGCGAATTGCGCGTCAGTTCGCACCCTCAGGAGGTCCGTGGGTCCCTCAACTAGGTCAATTACTCCTTCTTCGACCTTCATTCTAATCGTGAATTCCTCCTTTAATTTTCGCGTTTGAAAAGGTAGAGAATTTGCGCTCAAAATGCACGTACTTGTGATAACCGGCAATTAAAGTGAAAAAACTGCTAAAAAGCCTTGAAACAATATAGCACGGGTTTTATAGGCGGAGTTTGCGCAGCACCCCTACGAAGACTGTCCTCGGGTATGGTAACATACGGTTAAGAAGGTGCAAAACGAATGGGATTTCTGTTAGATCGGGACCTAAAGTCCACTCAAAAAATGGGTGGGAACAAGATTTCAAGATGTTCTAGCAATTTTCTAGATTCCCTATAACGCCGATGTACCAATCACAGGG
>MU896407.1:0-11142 GCA_036418205.1 Ostertagia ostertagi | reverse complement strand
TTGAGGAATAGAGAACAGTTGAATGCATCTCCATGAAAAGTTTGACTTCTTGTGGCTGAAATTGAACTTCTTCGGGAACCTACTTTTCTACGGACGGTTCTTCCACAAAATCGTGAAACACATAAGAAAGAAGAAACCTCGCGGTCTTCAAAAATGTCTTCGCCTCTTTCCAACATGCTCTTTGAAGGAAGTTATTATTGCTGAAAGCTCGAAACCTCGCATGTGCTGCTCAAAAACCTATGGGATCCAAATGTTCGAACGTGGGATTTTCTCGAAAAATGAACTTTGAAAAATGGTTTAGGGCTTGTTAGAAAGAGCAAATTCTGCTCTTTCACCCCATGGAAAGAGGGAAACGCAGCAATCAAAATGAAGCGAGTTATGCTCGTTGAAAGCCCAAAAACTCGCGATTTCAAAGAATGTGTTCGGCAAAACCGCCCGAAATGTTCGAACGTGGGATTTTCTCGAAAAATGAACTTTGAAAAATGGTTTAGGGCTTATTAGAAAGAGCAAAACCTGCTCTTTCACCCCATGGAAAGAGGGAAACACAGCAATCAAAATGAAGTGAGTTATAGTCGCTGAAAGCTTAAAAACTCGGTTTTGCACGGGAACTGTTCGAACGGGGCAAATTTTTGAAAAAGGGGACAATCACTTAACTTTTTATAATCTTTTGTTAGAGAAATATTTGAAGTTTCTAAAACTTTTCACAAATTTCCAAGATGTCGCATACGAAAGATTTTATGAGCTCTCAAAGTTGGAGGTGCGCCTTCTCAGAATTTTGGGTTTTCCGCTTCTGACAGAAATACTTTTGGGAGAGTTAGGTCATCCTTGCAATTTTCTGTAAAGCCACCTCAGGCACAGTTTAAACCTACCTCAATAAGTGAAACAAATACGTCTCAAGAAAGTTACACTCTCCTAAAACTTTTTCTTCGCCGCGTCCCAGTTTTCCAGCGTCCGGGTGATACCTGCCGCGCTCCAAGGTTGACGCCGCAACGCAAACGCTTTCTGCGGCGGTTTCTGACGCAATCATGTCAGTCCTACTCTTCTTTAATCCTTCCTCTTTTTTCAGCTGTTTGAGCAGAAGTTCGTCAGTCTTCATGTTACTTGTTGGATATCCCTCCATTTGGTCTTACACATTTCGCTTTCATCCTCATTTTGGCGTGATTGTGAGCGAACAAAAAATTTTGATCTCGCGAGGCTAACCATAAAAAATAGCTTTCATTAGCCAGTGCCCTGTGATTCTTGCTCCTTTGGGGCTCATCTTAGGAGATGCATTGATGGAGAACGTAACTCTCTTTGATTTACTCCCTTGAACTGCTCTTGTGATTCTTTCGGAAGCATGAAGTTTGAAGTTTTGGGCAACATGAAAAAAATATTGAATTTTTTTCAGAAATTCAATGATTTTTTGAAAACAATTCAATTCAAATTTCAGTGAAGATCTCAATATTCAAATGTTCTGTTCATATTTCATGGAAGTTCATTGTCCATTTGAAAACAATGAACTTACGAACTTACGAACACAACATTTGAATATTGAATTCTTTACTGAACATTTGAATTGAATTTTTTTCAAAAAATCATTGAATTTTTGAAAAAAATTCAATGATTTTTTGAAAAGAATTCAATTCAAATGCCAGTGAAGAATTCAATATTCAAATGTTTTGTTCTATGTCATGGAAGTTCATTGTCTTTAAAAGGTTTTAGTTCACTGTCTTTGAAGTAAAATGAGTGAAATAAATATTTCACTTAACATTTAGTCAGCACATTCGGCACTTCCATTACCTAAGAGGGGGTCGCAACTGGACCCCCTTGAGATAAGGGGGTGACCCCCTTGAAGAAAGGGTCGCAAAAACCCTGAAATGTTCGAACGTGACGGTTGACCCTGCTCCCCACTAATCTCTGCTAACTATAAAGTTTTAACAATCAGATTTATGTGGTTTTTTTTTACTCAAAAGCACCAAGCACGAGGACTTCCTAGATTCCTTTCCTTCCTTTCCTTTCAATGGACCTCCAAATTAAAGGTTAGTACATTCTTCTTATCGTTCACCTGCGATCCGTCCACATCGCTGTCCCCTTATATACCCCAAAACTAATCATACCGGCAAAGCTCCCACGTTTCGTCATCACTCTGCATTGCCAAATCACGCCGCTCGGTGTTTCCGAATCTCTCCCCCGAATGTCATTTTTTGCCGGAAAAAAAAAAAGAAAACAAAAAAACAGCGAATTTCGGCCATGCGCCCAGCTTCTGCAGCACGCACCTCTGATCCTCCATAAGTGGATCTTCCTTAAATTTTCTATCCCTGATTCTCTACTAAATCTCCACTTGTTTCCTACAAAATCGGACGGTCTTGAAAGGTGCCACTGTTTTTTTCACATTTTCACATTTTCCCCCGTATCTCTCGAAAATGTGCAATACTATTCCCACCTCTTAATGGTTGATTCTGATAGCTAGACCTTCTTAGTTGTTTCACCTACAGTACGTATCATGGCTCCTGAATTGGTTCTAATAATTATACTGTTCCACGAATCTTCTGCAGCTCATGACGTCTTGAAAGGCAGTTACCCAGAACTTCAAAATCGACTTGCGGTAAATATTTGTTGTTCAACGGATGAAAACCCTTTTCATGGTCTTCGATTTTTCGTGGTTCCTGTAATTTCGTTGTTCAAGTATTATTTCAACCGCCGGCTAAACGTCTTTAAAATGTCTCTCATCCTTGTGATACTTCTTACATGAGCATCCAAGGATCCGATGAGTACCAGTAAATAATATTAGTACGATAGCACCTGTGAGGCGGCGCTGGTGCTGTGTGAGGCTCTTGAGGCTTCTCGCTGCTGTGCGTTTTGTGTTGGCTCCCTATTGTGGAAAGCATCTTGCAAACATATCATAAATTTCCCTCGGGTTTCAAAAAATCACCTTCTATTCACGTGTCTTCCTACCTTGACTTCGATCTGCTCCGGACTTCTTCCCGCCTTTTACTGTTTTCACGCAATAAATGGTTCATCCTGCCTGTGGAAGGCCCGAAGGAGTGTCTCAACTCGTTTACTCTTAGGCTATCACTTTCATCGGTGGGACTCATTCTATTTCAGTCGAAAACTACTTCAATTCATAAATATCTATTCTGAAATATCTGTTCGACGTATTGGCATCTTCCTGCCTTCTTCCCATGTCGTCTCACATAATAAAGTAACAAAGGGCATCGAAAGTTTTATGGCGAAAAGATTTCCAAAAGATCACAAAACCCTGGGGATGCTAACAAAAACAACTAGAATAAAGGTCCAGCCCGCGCCGCCCACTCCCCCGCGGTCCTCCATAAACCCAAAATTCGGCTGCGTACATAGTTTTTAGCAACGAAAACTAGGCTACTTCTTTGTTCGACCCCACATAATAAAGTAACAGTAAAATTTTCTCTCAATCATGTCAGGAAATCAAACATTATTGTATTTGTAAAAAGTATACTTCATAATTCTTCTTTCCTAAATAAAACCCATGCATTCCGCCCGGACCACTTCGCCTGCGCAGCGTCTACTTCATACCAAAATTGACGGCATTTACAGACCGTGCAACTGGACAGACGAACTATTGCGGAGCTTTCAAAAAATTCTTTGTCAAATTGTTGAAATTTGCAGTCTTGAAGATTTTTTTTCGCGATAAAAAATTTCGATATTTTGTATGCATCTTTTATGAGGTTTCGAATGAAGCTTTCAGGTACCCCATCACCCATATCAAGACCTTAATTTTATCAATCCCCAGTAATGCATCACACCACATAGCCACGTAGGCAATTTTGATTCGAAATAAAAAAAATTATAAAGCACCTCTTGATCAATCCCTTTTTGGGATGCGGCACGCATTCTACTTCCATTTGTACATTCGTAGTGGCGTTTGAATGCGATGTGGCCTATACAATGACTTGCGGGGGCCAGCCGATGTTCAAGTCAGTGTTTTTATCCTCCCAGACAAGTCTGGTACCAATTAACCCGAACGGTAAGGGGTGGTGCCCGGGCAACCCCGACCGACCCAGAACAAACCCACGACCCAGGATTTGATCTCTGGACCGCTGGCGTAGTAAGCATACCACTTGCCACTACACCACTTTCGCCCTCACGAGAAAGTATGACTAATAGAACTTAGAAACGTGGAATGTTCAACCTGAGGAAACTGCTTTTTCTGTTCTGCCGTGACTGCGATGTACAAGTAATAACCTGTAAGTGTTATTAAGATCACGCATTTCCAATATTTACATTTACAACTAGTTAAAGCTATTGTGAGCAACCAACCGTATTTCTTTCTGAATTTTAAAAGCTACCTACACCGCTCCTTCAAACCCGCAGGATTCAGCAACTGACCATGACTTAAGCGAATTCGAGATGTATCGAGCACATATTATTCCTATTTGGTCTAACTGAAACTCCAACTAAACGGCGGCCTCTTTTCTACTCTTCGGTCTAATTTTAGTTCGTTTCACATTTCCATATCTTCGATACTGCATTTTTAGATTATTATTTTTATCTTCTATCTTCTTTTCTCATGATGGAAAAGGTTTTTCATAGATTCTCACTGAGCTTATGTTTCCCCACGGGGAGGACAACGACCCTGTCGTGGTATGGCAATGTTTGCATTCCATAGATGGCGACTGATTGTCGTAAGAGGCTGGCGCTAATCATTTCTCTGATCGGTCCTACCACACACCTTTCTTTTGCACAGATAATCCTCCTTGTCTATCTGCCTATTGGAACTTCTCTTCTGGAACAACTTCAAAAGAACACGAATCACAAATCTTACCTCTTACCTCAGGGTGCTTCATCAGAGAATGGCTGGGTAGTATTACTGGATGAGTTTGATCTTCAGGGAACTTGTCATATCAAGCCTTCAAATGTGGAAAACTGATGCTCATGAAGTTTGCTCATTCAGATCAATCGATAGCTGTTGAAATGGTTTTTGCGAGCCTTCCGTTGCTTGCCCGCGAATAGCTTTAGAAATCTCGCGATCGTTCATTTTTCCTTTTTATTGTGTGAAAGTTACGACGCTGCACGCCTCTCAAACATGCTTTTTTTCTATCAGATAACGTCCACCCACTGCACCTTGATCACACAAATTAATTCAGAATATAAAAGTTTTTTGATGAATATCAGTCTGATTGTCCAATCAAAAAATTGTTTTCCGACCCGATTGCGCTTTCTGATCACATACAGGTAGCCGGGAAAAAGTATCATGTAGGACGCGATTATGACCGGCTTTGACTCGCATGAGCCGTGGATATTTTCAGATGGTTTCTGAAATCTTAGAAAGCCATTGAGCTATGTGAAAGCACATAATGTATTGGTTCAATAGTCATCCTAACTCACCAGTGATTTTTTTGCATCGACCCATTACCAATGAGGCTGCCCAATGACGGGCTCTGAAATTGCAACTTCGGAAAGCGACTCGGTATTCCCTCTTCAACTCTTGAAGCATGTTCGGTGCTCTCAAGGTTCGAGCATACGTCTCTGGGATTGCGAAAGTAGAGGTTCAAAAACTGCACCTCATAAAGACTTGGGGGCGAATCACTAAGAATTAGATGGCTCACAACGACCTGAAGTTCAGCTGAGTCATCATCGCTTTCGATCTCAGGATCTGCCGTCACTCCTTCCAGAAAATCTTGGGAAGCAGTCATTATTTGAAGGGGTTACCGACTTTTTCTATGCTGGTTTTATTGGAGCAACCCGAATAGATTCAACTGATAAAATGCAAAAAGTTTCTGCACGAGGTCGAGGTGGTGCCCGACCATCTCTTTTACGATGTTAATGGTGCCTGATTTATCGAAGTAAACTCTTATGGACGAGACCCCAAACGTCAAGATTGACTGTTATACAAAAAAGTGAGAGCTAGTCTACGAGATAAAGTGTCGCTTCCAACAGAATTTCTCCGATGTGTGTAGTCGATGACGGGTGAACGTCAAAAATGCACTCGAAGTAGAGAGTGCGAGTGCAGAAATCTTTTGAAATTGATCGAAGTTCACGCACAAGACTTGATCAGGTACTTGTATGGTTGTTCGATCTCACAAGGAATTTTTGAAGCTGACCGTTTCTGTCCAAAGAAAGTGCTCTTTAAAATACGCGTTCAAACAACCAAAGCACATCCTCGGCGCTCACTTCCCCGGCTAGTGGAGCAAGGAATTGTGACCTTCTCCCTCTCAGGCCCTTAACCCTGTGGACTCCTCTATGTGGGGATGTTGTAGAGCAAGACCTTGAAAGACTCCTACATCTCGGTGGTGTGCTCTGAAAATAGCGCTTCAGAAGAATGTGGGACGATATCGCCGTTGGCTACCTGCGGCGCACTGCTGATTTTGTCGTTGGACGTCAGAAGGCCTCTCTCAAAGCAGAGTCGTCAAACTCAAAGCACCTTCTGCACAAGTGATTCAAATAGCTCAACTCCATCTTTGTGTGAAGTTGGTTTCCTAATCGAGTTTCTTCAAATGGCTTTTACACAACAAAGACATGCACGTCCTACAGCTTTTCGGCCCCCTGTAGTAGCTCAATGCGCATGATTCGAAATTCGGCCCTTCTCAGTTTCGTCTATTTGTAAGCCAACTGCATTCGTCTAATTCAGCTCATACGTGCGCCCGCGTTCTGAGTTCGGGTTTGACATTAACTGCCTAAAATTGATCGCCGATTTGCCAGCATCCTATTTATTCTATGTTCATTTGACATAATAACACCTACCCTTCAGAGAGTATGATTCTGGCAACGGCAATGTCACCTGTGCATCAATCCATACAGAATATCGGGCTGAAAAACTAGAAAAAGGAAAGAAAACAGTCTTACTTGTACTGAAAGATAAGTCATCTAATAGTGGTAATATTGCCAACAAGTCTACCTCTGTCGGGTAAACATATTTGCTTAAATTTGATTTACCATTTGTTAAATATCAGTGCTGATGTCTGATTATAAGTGAATTTGAGATTTCTAACGATATTTATTTGTATTGCATCTCTACGAGTGCATAGTCTATAAATAAATAATATAATATATAATACATTCGCACAACCAACAAAAAATAATAATATTTTAATTGGAAGAAGCATTAATCATATCGCTGCCAGTGATAAGAACATCAAAAAATAACAGGAACTAATAATCTCTACTTATACGAAACGAGCTTCCACAAAGGTATCTTTCGGTTTTCTCTCTTTTGTGAGACAGTGTTCCAATTTCAGCGTAATAATTGCCAGCTCATAAAATCTACTAAGATCAAAGGAATTAAGAATAAGGTTTTACAACTCAAAGTGATCTATGATTCAGCTTAAAACAAGCCGGGTGGTAGCAGCGTCAATCAATATGGCCCGCTTGATCGGAGCCGAGCACAAACATTGTGATGCTGACATAATGAGCCACGGTGCAGATTACCGTCGGTGAGCCGAATTTCGTCTCTTCGCGCCGGAGACGGGACGATTCACAGATAATTAAACCAGAAGCTTTGTTTTGAGAACGGATTTCGCGGAAATTCTCAGATTGTGTTTAGATAGAAGCAAATAGTTGAACAGGAACAGAGGTACTTTGGCAACTGCACTGTGTGAACACTGTGCGAGCATTTGAGCAGGAGAACATCAACATTAAAGGTCATAACAAGATATTGCATAGCGCGGAAATCCGAAATCGGAACCTTAATCTCAAATATTCTAAGGCTATAAAGTGGTAAGCTAGAAATATCGCTTAAGAATACCGAGGAACATTTCACAATATCACAACGGTCATTCCAATGAGCATGAGAGCTCTTTCGCCCTAATTTTTATATCCTTATTCGGAAGACAAAAATCTACCGAGCAAACAGTGCTGCGCAAACTATCAAAAAGAGAAATGAATTTTCTGCAGCACTAGGGATCCATGTGCTACTATTGCACTAAAGCATAAAGGATAAAGCATTTGCCGTTGATCAATCCCTTTTGGGATGCGGCACGCATTCTACTTCCATTTGTACATTCGTAGTGGCGTTTGAATGCGATGTGGCCTATACAATGGCCAGCCGATGTACAAGTCAGTGTTTTTATCCTCCCAGACAAGTCTGGTACCAATTAACCGACCCCGGAGGGATGGAAGGCTTGGTTGGCCCGGGCGACTCACGACCCAGGATTTGATCCCCGGACCGCTCGCGTGGTAAGCGTGCCACTTGCCACTACACCACTTCCGCCCCTAGTGCATACATTTGGAAAAGCATTCGTTGAAGTTTAATCACATAAGCACAGAAAAAGAAGGAGCGAATTTACGAATTAGGGTGAAGGAGTCTTTTATCCCTACTGAAATGACTATTTTTTTACTTTGTTTTATTTTTCATTTTATTTTTTTTGATGATCGTTTTAGATGCGTTATTTTAAAATAAAGACAGTATAGCGAATACAGACGCTTAATTGCCCTCAAAGCGAATGGGCGAACTTTCCATAAGAGCGGGGAAAAACCATGAAATTTTTTAATAATCACGTGATTCATTCGTTAGACCACGTAACATATGAGACTGAGACAGATAAGGAAGAAAATGACAACAATCAGGCTTGAGCGTAGGTTGGAGAAATTCTTTTAAACAAAACTTTCGCCCCAGGCGGGACTCGAACCAGCACTGAAGCGGGTTCAAGTCCCCGGGGCGAAAGTTCTGTTCATAACCAGCATTCCTGCTGAACATTAACGCTAACTGGGGCGTCAAAAAAACAACCATTAAACAAAACAAACTAATACCCACGGATGACGTCCTGTCAAAAATGTAAAAAATCTACATCTGATCCAGATTGGGAATAATGAAGCTCAGAGAGCCATCAAAACAATCACGCTGTTCATAGTTGACGAAAAGAAAGAGGGAAAACGATGTTTCTCAACGAAATAGCATGAGTACGTAATTTTTATTTCAAATACAAGATGTCGGTCGACGAGCTACTCTGTAAAACATTATCTAGTGGATCGTCGCAAAACGCGACATACTATAACCTTGTTAGTCATGTTTTCTACCTGAGATTTTATCTAGTCTCGAATTAGGGCGCGTGTGAAAAAACCTTGGAGCCGGGAAGAAGATCATCAAGGCGGACCACCGCTTTGTGACAGTGCTGTTCGTTTTTGGCAGAGCTGTCATCATTGTGGTGTGTGACTCACTCGCCTATCACCACAAGGCAAATATCATCTCGCCCACAACAACTTGTACGACCAAGCGATAGCACCGCGATTGCGATGGGTGGTGACAGCGAGTGATCCACGACAATACCGAAACTACTAAGGGAATGTTCCAGGGCTGTGGAAAGAATTGCTGCGGTTTGTGAAGATCTCTGTGAGCGATTGTATAAACAGTGGACACAGAAGCAGCAACAGCAGCAGCATGAGCAATCAGAAGTCGACGAAACTCGGCCAGCGACTACGACCTCTTATACATAGCTAATACACCCTCTCATAGCTGAGATCTCCTCGATCACTTTATTTCCACATCCTGCTTCGCCTTTCTTGCGCCCTGCCCGAAACTGAACTTCGCAACTAACTGTTAGTCGATTGTTAACCACAATCGGAGGGGGGGGGGTGAGGCGATGCTTCTTAAAGCCGGCAAAAATTCCGAAATGATCCATAAAACTCATCAATGGGTCGTATGATTTCAGCGAAATGCTCACATTTCAAAAAATTCAATGAATTGTCAAAGCTCTTGTAGAAATTTTTTATAAAGTTTTCCACTTGTCGATTTAACACACTGTCGATTTCATCCAATGCAAACTCTCCCCACCCCACAGGGCCATCCACGATTCCCTCATCGAGCAACCTGCACTGTCACTGCATTTCACCTATGTATGTGAGCAAGTGGTGAAGTTGCGGGGTGGTAACTTTACGGAAGAGGGTTACGGAGATCTGTCTCCCTGTAGGCATCTGAGTTTCCATTCAGCGGAGCGCACTCCCCTTTTCCAGTACGGTACATGGTAACAGGGTAGTCCGACTGAGCAGGGTCTTACTTCTGCTTTCGGGTGAGAATGGCACTGGAATGGGCGAGGGGGTTGCACTCCTTTTGTACTCTGCGGCTTGAACGTTAAGGATCAAGCTAAGGGCGCAGATAATGCTAAGGGTAAAGTTAGCAAGTTTCATTCAGGGTTTTTTATAAGGACTGGCCGAAACAGCCTGGAATGGTGAAGGGAAGCGAATCTTGGCCAAGGGTAGGAAATTTCTCTAAGCCTACAAGGAGAGGAAAAGATGCAGGGGAGGAAATCCAGTGGGTGGACTGCTAACCAATTGTGAGTGGACATGCGAAAAACTGGTTGTAGGAGTATGGAGTAGGAGTTAGGACACCTACGTAAGCGGTCAAAAATGAAAAAGTAGCTGCAAGGGAGCGTACTATCAAAAATGTCGTCCCTACCGCTGAGATATCCTCAAAAGTAGAGGCTTGATCATCTATTGAGGCACCTCAGAGATTAGCTATCGATGCGAAATATATGAACAGGTAAACGTTCGGAAAGCTGGGGAGAAAACGAGCAAAAAAGGCAACTGCTACAAGAAATTCCCTACGCAGAAACAAGATATTCTCAAAAATTCCGATGCAGAAGTAAACGAAAAAGAGGTTGAGTAATCATGTCAAAATCTTTAGAGTTCTTTTACAACATCTTTCAAAACATGCCTTTATTGCTTAAGGAGCACCCTTGGGACTAATACAGTGTCAAAACGGGGTCCAGCCCTCACTTTAGTCACTAGGATTATTCATCAGCCAGGAAGTTCTATTCCTATATATAGGTACAGCTTAACCATTGGTCACTAATCCACGTGGAGCGAAAAGCGCGTTAGACCTTTAGTCACCCTATAGAGTTCATAGCGGGTAGGATCGGGTTGACGTTCACAAAAGCCCGTACTTCTTTGTCAACGACGTCAAAATGGTGGCAGCCTTAGCGGCTACGGAGGTATAGGTCGGCTGTCACTCGACCAGGTTGATGTTTGCGCAACGAGAGCATATCGAATAGTAGCCGGCCGGACGGCTGACGAAGGGCGACCTGGTCGGCACCAATGCTAGCTGCTATATGCGAAGCGCGATCCGCTACGAATTCATAATAGGATTACTGAGGTCGGGACCATAACAAAGCTGAAGGGAAAGGAGGCAGTCGCGCTAATTGTGGTGGCAACGGTAAAGCACTGCCTCAGTTCTGTATCGTCTGAATAGCGCAC
>MU896403.1:0-19465 GCA_036418205.1 Ostertagia ostertagi | reverse complement strand
ATTCTATTAGATATGATATAGCGCACCTACGCTTGCATTACATATTGCAATATGCAGTCGCATTTCTCCGAACATCCACCATACATTTTTAGGAACTCTGGGGGAGCATAGCGGTTTAGTGGTAGTGGTATTTCGGGCTGATGATAACAACGCAAATGAAAGAATATTGAAATGAAATGCTTTCATCTAAAGTCTGGTTTTGAGTGACCTCTATATTCTTGCGCATATCGTTATTATCGGCCCTTATCAGCCGTAATCGCTTTCTTTCCCCACCATATATGTTTCCCGTCCCTACCCCCTACATCACTTCTTGAAACAACGCCTCACTGATGCTGGGACGGCGCTGTAGCGATTTGTGATTTGGGCGCCTCTTATGGACTACGCATTTATCACTTTAAGTTTCCCATCAAAGGTGTTCCCGTACCACCCTCTACAGCATACTTAAAATACAGCACTCCACTATCGCAGTGAAGTGCGCTATGAATTTCGTGACAAACACACGTACACACACGTACACAGCACAGACTGCGAATTATATATGATTAGAAAGTACTAACATCACACTATTGTAACATGTCGCCTGAGTGTAGGTTTTATTTGATGGTTTAGTGTTTTTCTCTTATGGAATTCCGTAGGGTTCTAATCAAAGAAAATATTGGATGTCGATTTTCACGTCATGGTGATTCAAGTGAGATTTCTTCTCCAGAAGGTGATTGAGAGAGGAGAGCGGATAGTCGTTCGTTGACGCAGGATTAGTGCTACAAGGCGGAGCTAAAAGAACTGACCGGCCTAAGAGTCTCATTTTCCATGAATTTTCTTCGCAAAGTGTAGTCGAACGACCTCGGAGAAAGTTTAGGTTTTGCCTCACTTTGCCTCCAATTCGAAAGCGCGGTAGGCCCCAGCGCAAGTAGCCTCCTCTCGTACTCCGCCAAAACCTCAGGAAGGTAGAATTTAGAGGGAGTTGGGCATTGCTGTGGGAACTCCGAATCGTTGCTAAGCCACTGCGGCTTGTGGATTTGTTAGCTTACTGCACCTAGTCCACATAACCGATGAGTATGATAGATAGTCATTTGAAGGAAGTATGGGGAACCACTAGGAACATGATGATGTCAGATCGGGTTTAGAGTTGAACCGGGCTCAGAGCATGTGGAAAACTCTCCATATTTTCAACCCTTAGCGACTTCATCGACTTGTCTCAGTACCTGCCTGCCACTACCAAAAGCGTTCTGACAAATAGCGCTCTCTTTGTTCACATTCCTTTCCAATGGCGCCGGATAGAGAATCGAGGTTTCAGTCGCGGGGTGAGTGAAGTGTAAATCTTCTTCAAATAAAAGAAGCGAACCCTGAGTAGGGGTGCACCGTGGATTGGCAGAGCAGAGGCTGCCCTCAATATCTTTTGGTCAGTTCTCTATATAAAATTTTGTTTTTTTTTGACGCGCGGAATATCCTATCGGGAAGTCGTGAAGAAAGAGGCTCAGAAGTAGGTTTTAAAGAAATTGGAATTCTTAGCTAAAGAAAGTAACAAGCAAACGAGGTGGCTAGCCTGTCGGATAGGCGAGCTTGTGTGCTGAGTTGCAAGACTTCTTGGAAAGCTTCAATACTTATCAAAAGTTTTTTACAACAATGCATGTAAAGTACTCAAAAAAGGACTGACCTAATATCCCTAATATATATAATTCGCTAAGTGGTGTTTGTCTGTCTGTCTGTCTGTCTCTATTAATATTAAAAAGGACGGTTCCGGTTTTTTTTTTCTGGGTCACGAAAGTCATGGCGTGTTTCGGTGCAAGCATGTAGCGCTATATTTTTAGTATGCTGCGGACGCCATGTCCAGAGATGAGATTAGAATGACATCTTTCATTCCTTTCATAAGTTTGAAGGGTGCAAAAAACCAGGCCGCGGCATCTGTGCAGCAATATAAACACCTACTAGCACACTCCCGGTCGTTCGCTGCTACAAGGAGTGAAAGCTCACCGGCGGTGCGATGCGAGCTCGTGCTGGTGACGTTGCAATGATGTCACAGCTGTGGTAAGCTCGACGAGAGAAATTTTTATGATTAGGAGCATATTTTTGGCTAGCGTCGCTATCGCTATGCTCAAATATTTAGAAGTTCGATTGCGTCCACTTTGGCAACTTTTCGAAGCAACACCCTTAGGTCGGATTTGTGGGTTCACAGCGGTCGGTAATGAGGTTGTGGATGCTGAATTGACTAAATATAAAAAAGAGACGGATAGAAAACCGTCGGAGGCTTAAAGCAACAATCCAGGAACGAATTCGTGAGTAAGGACCACCTATAATGACGTTGCAGGTGAGAAGTTGGTCAATGGAGAGAGAAGAAAAAGTAGAAGAAAAAAAACGTCGGGCAGGGCTTAAACAGGGACTCCCCCCCTGCCGTCGCCGATGGGGGCGACGTGTGTTGGACGAGTTGTCCGAACCTGCCCGCAGTACATGCGATCCAATTGCAACTGGTGGCAAATAGCCATGCATGCTTGCAAATACATGGCTATTTGCCAGCAATCGTAATTGAAGCGCGTCAAGTTGCGTTCTTATAGAATCGACCTCATACAGCGCGGCGGTCCCGCAACGACCGCTAGTCGAGCACGCGCTCTGCACAGCGTATGTTGAGCGATCCGCCTCGGTATGAGTGATCCGCCCCCTCCAAGAGGACTTCGACCCCTTCCAGCGCATTTTAGAGGTAGGTTTTGAACTTAAAGACATTTCCTATAAACTTTAGTTGGGCTGGGGCATGTTTTGACCGCCTAATGACCAAGTAGTTGAAACCCTGCCTGGACTGTTGCTTTAAGCACTGGTTCCTCTTGAGATGAGGAGGCGTGCGGAGCGAGAGAGAGTACCCATGCCAAAAAAAACATAGCGCTTTGCGACTGTGAGGATTCACAAACAACAATGTTACATCGGCCGCATTCATACATCGCTGAATTCCTTAGAGGGCCTGAGTGTGGAAAAGGTTAATGTTACCACTATCTTTGGAGAAATGGCTCGTATTTTTCTTCAACTTTACGAATTGCTATTTCATATCCCGGCTATTTTTTTTGCCAACGTTCCTTCACCCCTTTTCATGGATCATTTATGATGTGTCTGAATTGGATTCCCTCGTTGAAAGCGACATCGTGCTGCGCGAAGGTACTTGCCAGTAGAGGGGCAGCTTTCCTGTTCACTATTTTGCCTAGAGCATCAGCCTACAGGTCGCCTGCTATACCTGCTCGATACAAAAATAGTATACTTGTAGACCTAATTATAATAAGTATTACGTCCAGTTCACTTCTTTTCAGTCCTATGTTGTAGTCCTAATTCTTTCTCGAACTACCACAACCGAACCTCCCTTTGTTTCACGGATCTCAGCTGATATTTCAATTGAAGTCCTCACACCTGCGTTGTGCTGTGGTCTTCAAACATCCTAAATTTACTTTGCGTTGCTCCAGATGACGTTGGAGCCGTTGGGGATCTCCAGTTCATGTGTGAAAACTCATTCCGTTTCCGCAACACTTCACAGTCGGATACTTCTCGGCATTTAGAAGATGCATGCGGATGTGCACGGATAGTTTCCAAAAGATGTTGCATATCATAACATGGCGCACGCTTGGGACTTATCGTCATCGCTTCCAGCTGCTATCAATTATGTTATCCCAACCTACGGTGCTGATCTGTTATTTTGGACAGATTGTTGCTTTAACCCATTCGCGACAATGTCAGCCACCGGTGGCTGACGCGAAGATGTCCACTTCGGACCATGTCAGCCACCGGTGGCTGACGGGCTTTAAATGGAATTTTTGAAAACAAAAGGAGGTCTTCTGGGAGATTTTCTTTGCTGTGAAGAATCTTCATACCCTCATCTATCTAGGCCACCCCTGGGCAAAGGAAATCTCTATCCACTAGAATTTTATTGAAGAAAAAATAACCTGACTTAAAAATTTCACCGAAAAAGTTGAAATTTTTTTTCCGCTGAAACTTTTCCCATGGGGGTTTTCGAGGGTCCTGATCTCAAATATGATATCCATTTTTGGCGCTGCGCCAAATTGGCGCCATTTGGCGCCAGTTGGCGCCAAGGGTGTATTCACCAAATTCGCTGTAAACTTGCGTATGGGGGTTATTTGAGGCCCTGATTACGAATATGACATTCGTTTTTAGCGCTGGCGCCAAATTGGCGCCATTTGGCGCCAGTTGGCGCCAAGGGTGTCTATTCACCAAATTCGCTGTAAACTTGCGTATGGGGGTTATTTGAGGCCCTGATTACGAATATGACATTCGTTTTTAGCGCTGGCGCCAAATTGGCGCCATTTGGCGCCAGTTGGCGCCAAGGGTGTATTCACCAAATTCGCTGTAAACTTGCGTATGGGGGTTATTTGAGGCCCTGATTACGAATATGACATTCGTTTTTAGCGCTGGCGCCAAATTGGCGCCATTTGGCGCCAGTTGGCGCCAAGGGTGTATTCACCAAATTCGCTGTAAACTTGCGTATGGGGGTTATTTGAGGCCCTGATTACGAATATGACATTCGTTTTGATCGTTAGCGCTATTTAACACCTGTTTCCTGCTCGCCTGCACCTTCTCACTATTGGATCCAATCAGGACTAACAAGGGGGGTCGTTCAGGATGTTGAAAGCTTTTTCGAAACGGTTTTCTGTATGTTATGGGAGCTCATGCGCATACTACGAAACCGAGGTATATTTCCGCTGAGCGGCCCCGCGAAGGCCAAAAAAGGTGAGGAAACGGTCCAAGGTTCAATCCCTCATAATGACAAAATTTTTGCATTTAGGTTGGAGCTTCCCAATTTGCTCTAAAAACACCAGGAATTATAATGTTCATTATAAAGACCATCAGTAACTAATGCTTTCAGATTTTCACCATAACGTGGCACCGTGGAAAAAAGTTGTTACGCCAGAGGGGCGCCAAATGGCGCCGTAGCGCAAATTGGGCGTAGCAAGTGGCGTAGACTTTGGCAATCAAAAAAATGAATGTCATATTCGTAATGAGGGTCCCAAACATCCCCTATATACAAGTTTACATCGAATTTGACGAAATTCAGTCAGGGCGCCATCTGGCGCCAAATGGCGCCAATTTGGCGCCAGCGCCAAAAACGAATCTCATATTCGTAATCAGGGGGCCTCAAATAACCCCTATATACAAGTTTACATCGAGTTTGACGAAATTCAGTCAGGGCGCCATCTGGCGCCAAATGGCGCCAATTTGGCGCCAGCGCCAAAAACGAATCTCATATTCGTAATCAGGGCCTCAAATAACCCCTATATACAAGTTTACATCGAAGTTTGACGAAATTCAGTCAGGGCGCCATCTGGCGCCAAATGGCGCCAATTTGGCGCCAGCGCCAAAAACGAATCTCATATTCGTAATCAGGGCCTCAAATAACCCCTATATACAAGTTTACATCGAATTTGACGAAATTCAGTCAGGGCGCCATCTGGCGCCAAATGGCGCCAATTTGGCGCCAGCGCCAAAAACGAATCTCATATTCGTAATCAGGGCCTCAAATAACCCCTATATACAAGTTTACATCGAGTTTGACGAAATTCAGTCAGGGCGCCATCTGGCGCCAAATGGCGCCAATTTGGCGCCAGAGCCAAAAATGAATCCCATAATCGTGATCAGGACCCTTGATAACCTCTATGGGAGAAGTTTCAGCGTGAACTACGGATGACATATAGAAAAAACTAAAAAAATACAAGATGGATTTCCCCTGGGACAATGTCAGCCACCGGTGGCTGACATTGCGCAATCGTCTCTGACGGCGCTGGTCCGAACGGGCAGTCTTCGAAAATCCCGCCCGGTCGCGAGTGGGTTAAAGAGCGATTCGAATTGGGAGCGCATAGTCCAGCGTTTACTGCAACACCGTGGAAACAAGCTGCGGAGAGATTGTTGACAGAAAAAAAGAAGAGCGAGAAGTATGAAGAACCTCGTGAAATTCAAAGAAAGCTACAAGGAGTGGACCAAACAGACAGTGTGCATTTACTGACTCCACAGTTGAATCATTTTAATGCTTCAACGGCTCTAGGAAACTATCAACGAACTAAATCGAACTGTTTGTTTTTACTAATAGCGGTCGCGTTGATACGTTGGAATCTTGCGATCCTTGTTCATAATAATCTGAAGTTTTAGTAGGAGGTTCGATTCGATACTTAGGCATTTGTGGCGTAAATAACTTTTCTCTCTCAAGGAGCACCCTGGTCAATTATAAAGTGGCCTTTAGAAATATTAAATTTGACAGCAAATTATGCAGCAGAAAAAGACTTACGCTGAAACATGGCGGATGACACAAGATTATATTTTATTAAACAACAAAGTAAAATTTTTTTAGACGTTCACTACGGCGAAAGTAAGTTAAATTTGGTTTTTCTTTGCAATCATGAGTCCTCTAGATCGATTTCTATTACGCGCACAACGGCGGTCGTCAACGTGTTAAGAAGCTCAAATGCGCAGCAGGATAACAATTAGGAATCAGAATAGATCAACGACCAAATCCAATGAGTGAGTAGCTTGAGTCTGAACAATTGAAGGAACCTTGGAAGGAGCGCGCTGTAGGCAGGATCAGCGCCGCAAAGATTTGCCCCATCCTTTGCTACTGATCGGGCACTGAACTATTGGCTCAATAGCATCGGCAAAGACGAATAGCAGCTGCAGAGTTGGGCTCAACATGGACCTCCAATCACTTTTGACGAGGACCTCTTGCGCAAAGAGGAAGTGCATCCGGACGCTATTAGCAGGAAACTGTAGCAAACATCTGGACGCAGCCTACGCTCCATGAGTCGACACCTGAATGGAAATGGCTGTAGCAGAATGAAGCCTCGATGGAAACAGCATGCATCGACTGACCATGACCGAGAAGCACGCCTGACCATCTGCAGAAGTTTCATTCTGCGACCGTATAGACAAGACATTCCCTAGTTGGTCACCAGTGCAGATGAGTCACGAGTCCTCCGCGATAACAACACGCGGCACACCTATTGGCTACCTGGACCCACCGTCTCAACCAAAGCCAAGCTCTTCCATCAGAGGATATTACCGCGGCTTCGTTGGATTCGCTGGGTACTCCCGTTTTAGAAAGCATTCTACTTTATGCAGACAAGCATTGCGAAGTTAGTTCCCGAAGCAGCAGTGCTGGAGATCGATTTGGAACGTCTCAAAATCTCCTTTCTCCGAAGGACCGCCCGAAATCACATTGCAAATAACTCGCCACGTTTCGAGGGAAACTGGCTGGACCACGACACCACATCTATCGTATAGCCCTGACATTGCTCCATCGTACTATCACCTCCTCAGCTCCCTGAAGCAGCAGCTAGGAGAGGAAAAAGTCAGTAAATACAACCACCCAAAAACGACCTCTCCAAGCTTTTCATCTCCCAGCTTCACTCGTTCCATTGTACCCTAGCAAGTGGATGCATATCAGTGATTATGATGGTGGTTATATTTTTGATCGATTGTTTTTTTTAGGAAAGGTAAAACTTGGAGGAATCAAAGTGTTGAAACTTGGCTAAAAATTATGAGGCATAAATTATGAGGCCAATATTACAATGGTGGAGTGGTCTCTTATGTGGTTATGTGGAGAAGGATGCGGTCTCGAATTTTCTTCTTACTCAGAATGATTATAAGTTTGTGAGCACTTTGGAACTCGTCTATGGATATTTCAATCTTTCTTGTTGTAAAATACAAAATCTTAGTAGTGATCTCCCACGGACTGATTCCTCGTTTGAATTCGACTGTACTTGTATTGAAATGCGAAACTGTAGACTCGTCCTCGATGTCGGCGAGTCGCACCTTGCAGCCGGCTCCACAGCTGATCCCCCTTTGCGCCTTCGAAAGGAAAGAATCGTAAAAAGCGTCTAGTGGACTGCGTATCGTCTCCGTATTTAAGTGTTCATGACGGCGTCAACGGTTGTTGCGGACGGTGAGTGTGCGGTCGCATGAAGGGCGCGAGAACCCGTCAGTGCCTTTTTCCTCGACCGACCACTATCATCACCTGTTCGGAATCATCTAATTTGCTTTCTATTTGAGCTACATAGCGCGCACATCTGCCCATGATCGCCATTACCGCGACATCCCATGTTTGATAAGCCTCTCTGATGCTTTTCGTTATTCCCATCCTCTTTGTCTAGGGTACACCTAGGACTTCTACCTCTGTAGAGGTGTTTCTTTCTGAAATTCCGAAAATTGGTCTTTTACTCTCTCAAAAATACTTCATGGCTCACTTTCAAACTAGCTCAGTCGTAAGGAATTGCTCACCATTCACTTGTATAGAATTTGCGTTTTAGATCAGACGTAAAAATATCGATCAGTGAAGTTGAAACCTTTTCCGATCCATTTTGTGAGGGTTATGGATTGCTGTGAGTCTCCGCGTCAAGCACATTTCGTCTTTTTTCGCGTCATTTGTCAATAATCTTGTCAATTGATTGGTATAGCTTTATATGTTGAAATTTCAAACAATCATAACTTTTTTCAGAGTCAATGTTTTGGGAATCCAAAGCTAGCATGATAATTATGAGATGGGAGCTCTCCACAAAATGCTGGAACTGAATGAAAAATTGTTGTTTCGTGGCGTGAGAAGGGGGGGGGGAGGTGGGGTAGGCATGCAGATTTCTGTTGAAAGTCGGAATGTTGGGTTTTAAATGGTCACAGCTCTCTTGAAACTGGTTTTTATTTCTAAATCGGGGACCTTCTTGAGAGTATTAGAGTTGTGCTTTGCAATCGTTATTAAATTTCGTGATGGGTTGAAAAAAATTTTGTTAAAATTTCTTCACCTCCACAATCCCATCCATCCTTGTCAAAGCATTTGCTTACACTAAAAGTTCATCACTAGAACATCAGGATTCTCTTGGAGTACCTTTTGCTCTCAGTGATTGGAACTTAAGGGCATGGCTTAGCAAATCCTGCTCTCATGTCCGCCGCGCAAAAAAGTAGTCTTTTGATTCGCTCGACAGCATGAATACGTCGTCTTTCCTTTTTCATAGTTTGCCAAAACCCACATTTTTCCGACCTTGATATACACTAAGGCTTTGCCTATAATCTTGAATATTAGGATGGTAAAGAAAGTCCTGAGCCGATTTTTTGAAAGCTCCAGAACTTTCGCTTATTGGTCGATACCTAGAATCTGCTACGTGATAGACTATCGTTGTCGATCATACTTCTCCGCAATAGGTATATATTGCCGGGTTGCCTTCTTTAACTTTAATAATGATGGTGATTCCACAAGAACACTTTCGAGCGATCATCTTCAATGAATCGCGCTGCGGCACAGGAGCAGTGGGAACCGTCAACATTATCAGCATCGCATTGGGAAGGGTCACCACTTCCATCATCAGTGCCAAGCTCTGGTTCGCAGGCTTCGAGGGAGGAGACACGGCTTTCAAAGAAAAGACAAGGTTGGGAAGCCCACAAAAGGTAGAAGACTCCACCGTTCTCGGCGCTGTCGAAGAGGATCCGGACGTTAGCACCCGCAGCCTTGTGATAAGACTCGGGTGCACCCATCCCACAGTCCTCGGTCCCCTTCACGACCTCGCCACAGGAAAGTGGTGACTCAATGGATTCCTCATGTCTTGACCGATAGCACGCGGTTCAGGCGGGTACCCATTTGTCAGTTTCTCCTTCTTTGCCCGCACCGAAAGGGGTTTTGGAAGGCGTGATTACGAGAGATGAGAGTGGGGTCCTATACGATTCTAACAAGCACGGTGCCGTGTGGCTCCCTCGAAGAGAGGGCCTGCCGACACAAGCAAAATCGGACCTTCACCCCAAAAGCTGTCTCCTTTGCTACCTCTGGGATTCGTGAGGAATGCTGTACTATGATATGCTCCCGTAAAGACATACCGCTACCGGCAGCATTTACGCCAGTCTGCTCTAGAAACTAGCGGACGCTGTTCAAGAAAAACGACCGAGACGAACTTCTGTCCACCTACTCCACGATGACGCCAGGCCCCACAAAGTTAAAGAGACCCGTGCAGAATTGGAAGAGCTGATCTGGGACGCGGTTCCCCATCAACCCTATTCCCCTTACATTGCCTTCTCTGATTATCACTTACTCTATCCCCTTAAGGGATCCCTAGCGAAGAAAGAATTCACCAAAGGTAAAGAAGTTGGAAGAGCGGTCAGCGATTTCTTTGACTCTCAGTCTGCTCTGTTCTGGGAGAAGGAAGTCGCTGAACTGCACATTAGGTGGGACTCTGTAGTGGGTAGCAATGGTGATTATATTGTTGGGTAGATTCCATTCTACGTGGAATAAAAAAGCAAAGAACAAAAAAGTGTCAAACGGCTCAGGACTTTTTACCATCCTAATACATCAAAAGTAATTTACTCAAAACGCTCATTATCCTTGCGGTCACTTGTCAAGTGAACGCGTCCCACGAAGGGATTCATAACCAAAGGCAAATTGTTGCTTCTTAAAAGCCGTTGATTTGCTTGTCTTTTGACTCTCTAGAACGACACCTTCACTCCTGAACGTCTATCAAGAGGTACTGTTGCGCAGTCTGTACATGGTCCGTGCCCATACTACGGACCCCCCTTCGGTCATCCAAGTACGGTCTCCATTCCCGTCGCTGGTAAATTACCAATAGATTTAATTGCCAATTGGGCCTGGATCAAAAGGGATACCGTTAAGCTTTGTCTGGACTTATTTTTTTGACTTTCGTTCTTATTATTATATTTCTGAGTTGACTTCCATAAAAGATGGACCAGTGGTTGCCCAGTGACTACGTACATGAAGGTGTCGCACCAAATTTGTGCAGAACAGGAAATCCTTTTCGTTCCTAATAAATTGTATATGCAAGAGAATAAAACTGATCGCAGAGGCTGTTCATAAGACCGTGACCAAGCCTGGTCAACCTTTATGGTGGAGCTCTTATCATTGTCTTGAATCGGGCATCTAGAAGAAAAAATAATCCTGAAGTTCAGCCGCTTCCGTAGGTTCTATTCCTCTTGCGTAATATCAACGTTGGTTGAATGCGCATATGAACATCGTTACAATTATGCTTGAGATCGATTGCCTGTGATTGCCATCTAGTACAATCAACTATCAAGTATTAGTGTGAAAGCACATTTCTCAACCAGTACTCTGTACCCCTTTTACCCGTAACTGATGTATCTGAGCCCATAGCCGCGGAAGTTTTACCAGCATCGCGCTTCGGAACTCGTGGCAGCCGCGTGAGGGGCCTGTGTGAAAGGCTCACTGCACCCGCCTCTATCCACACCTACTTTTGCGTTCCTCTTTGCGTCTTGCTTTGTTATCTCGTCTAGGAGTTTGTCTTCTCCGAGTATATCTTTCTCTAGTCTGGTGTGTTCGTCCACCGCCCAAAACTGCTACTGTTTCGGTATTTTCGAGAGTTTTGTTTTTTATTTCTTCAGTGGCAGTCCACTTCTCACATCTGTTTCTTTCATTTGTCATGCCATATGTAATGAGCGTTTTGCCACACCATCAATTTTTTGAAAACTTTTTGTTTGGGTATTGTCAATCTGCAACGTACACGCTACTCATAATATACAATTGATCAGTTTTTCGTGAAAGGCTTCCACACTTCTCAATTCTGCTTCCCTCTGAAATCAATGGTAAGATAGTGTAATGTTTGACAATTATGAAGGATGGGATTTGATGTTCTATTCAAAGGCGCTTGACTTTTGCAGGGTCCTCCTTACTCTTTGCGGCCGCAAGGCTGGTGTCAGACCGTGAATTCGCTTGAAGCGAATCCGCGGTGTCGCTGTCGCGAACGCAGGTTCCGCACAGTCTGACAACGGCTTGAAAGGAGGCTTGAAAAATTGATGCAGTGCCCGCTGATTCGAAGTCCTGGCATTTTCGAGGGAATGAGGGTTGGCCGGTCAATGAATTCGTGAGGAGAGAGCTCCTCAGTTTTCTAACATGGTTTCCGTTATCTTACTTCCACCATCCTTTCCTCGGCGGTGCTCTGATACCCTCCAGTACGAAAAACCTCAACCTCCCGGGCTATAGCAGTTGCCAGAATGGAACTTCTGGAAAAATGCCGCTTGCATTGACTCATAAATAGCGAATCTTTAAAGGAATCTTCCACGGACCATGGACCAGTGGGCGGGACCGGAAGTTTTTGTGACGAAATGCATGGTAGGTACGGATCCACGTGTCGAACGCACGAACGTGAACAGGATTCACTTCAAACCTTCCCATGAACGTGGATCCGTACCTACCATGCATTTCGTCGCAAAACCACTTCCGGTCCCGCCCACTGGTCCATGGTCCGTGGAAGATTCCTTTAATATTTATCAAGTACCCCTTCCTTTTTAAACTGATTAATTTGTGTTCCCTCCCTTCCCCGCATTTAAGACATCATGAAAAACGCTTCTTATTTACGCGCTGGTGTTTTCAAGCACACTCGTGATGCTTAAGCGAGCGACGCCTCTAAATAGAAACGCGTTGTTTTTCCATTGAAGAACTCAATAGATATCAGTACTTGCTCTCCGATCCATTTAGGTTTCGTTTATGCCGGAGCGCTAAAGATTATTCATGTACTCCTTGATGAACGTGGCGTTCGAGTAAATGGCCTAAAACTTTTGGGATTTCAGTCGTCGTGAAGCAGGTTCCGGAGTGAACTGTTTTAGGCTCTGTTCTCTTCTTCCGATTCGAACACTTTTCATAATCATCCGTTCCGCAACGTCTCATAGTAGATTTATTGCGCAAGTTGCTGCCTTATCATGCAGACAATCTGAAACATTTATTTTTATTGCGAACAATTTGTCATAACATCTCATTCTTTAGACTGTCGACCACCCTTAGTGGCTGACCTGATTTTATTAACGACAGCCATCCATCATACGCTTTCTGAGCTCGAAGAAAAACATCTGTTGAACCGATCTTTCAATAAATCTCAAGAAAGGTATTCTTTTGGGTGGCGGAGCACCGCTTCTCTTTCCAGAATCCGTGTTACCTTTCGATGGCTTCAGAAGCTCCCAAATGTGGCAGACTTTTCCTGAGGTCTTCGTACTATCTCTTCTCATTTTACTCCTTAAGCGGAAGAGTCACAGGTGGGAGTGGCCATCTAGTAGTGAGACATGTACTGCTACCACACATAATCCCTCCCCCTAGGCCCGGGGGGCACGTAAGGGGTTGTCGTGTCAAACGTGAAAAAATTCTCCAAAGCAGTTAGCAACAAAAACAAGAGTAATGCGTTCCTGAAATTGCGCTCGAAAACCGTGGAATTCAGCGGAATCAGTTTTTACTGATAATGTTGTGGTATACAGAGACGGGTTCGTGCTGCATATCGCCAGGACGGGCACCAGGAGAACTTTCGGACGCTTCCAATCTATATAGGTGTAAGTTCGAAACAAGTGTTCCTAGAAGGAGCGAGGTCGGCGGTATACCTGATGCTTGAATGAGCGACCAGCGCCTAACAATACATCTTTTATTCTTGGCTTTATCTCAATGAAGAGCGAACATTCGCGGGGATTTAAGAGTCGAACACGGCGCGCGAGCGCCCATCTTTTTTCCAAATGCATCATTCATTTCTGAAAAAATTAAGCCGCATTGTTAAGAATTAGAGTGGTCTCGCAAAGTGACCGGTCAAAATATTTCCGTAAAAGGGCACGCTCTTTGAATTGCTTGTTTTCATTGATCTTCTCAAGTCGTTTCCCATGCGCTTTCCTGGCACTTTCCTCGCTGAAAACCCATCCATTTTTAGTGATGCAAGGCTCTATACTAAAAGTTTCTCCTTCAATAAACGAAATTTTTAACAGATTGCGTACTACGTGCGCCACATGGTAGCGCACGATTTCCGAATTAATTTTTCTAAATTTCTTCTTTCTTTTTTTCTACTTTTTTTCTTTCTGTTGTTTTTTATTCCCTTTTTTGCAGATATATGTTTTCTCACTAGGAGAACAACATATTCGAAAGGGACATCTTCAGATATTGAACTAAATACATATTTGTGAATGGTACTCTAACGAAAGAAGAGCCTAGATTGCTGAATGAACTTGCTTGCGAAATACACATCCTTGTCAGCAAGTTCAGCAGTCACTGCAGTTCAGTTGTAACATAACTGAATAGCAATAATGTTTCTCAACCGAAACTTCAAGTGGATAAAATGACGTGCAGCAAAACATCAGCGTAAAGGCTTCCGGATCGCTTTTTTTTTTTCGGCTTACACGTCTTACGGCGGTAAATTTTCGAAGGTTTTGGAACACAACATTCAGAATAACTTCCATTTGGAATCCTACCCATGTTTGTCCTACCGTGGTATCAAAATCGGTATGGCAAACGATGGGTGTAATATACAGACTTCGCTCGAAGGTCCGGTAAAAATGAGTCTACAAATGTTCTGTAAATTTGAGTAAATGTCTCTGCTGTTCAATAAACATGCTTAAGCAGATTTTGAGGTAATGGAACTTGTTTGCCATCGTTATTTTTCACCAGAAGTTGGTCAAAGCAGATTTTTGGTTTCTCCACTATCGCTGTTTTGTAATCATTCAACTAATCGGAATGTTCATGACAAGCTAAATAGGCAAAAAAAAATGATGCAGTTCCATATAATTGTGACCTGATATGATAATAAGAACACAAAGTGAAAAAGAACCTCTTCAAAAGGAATTTTGAAAAATGTCTGACCCGTGTGGCCGCATGCGCCACCATGTGGCGCACGATGCGCAATGCACGCGCGGCCATGCGAGCTCGCCAGCGCAAAAACGGCTTGGTACGCAATGTGTTAATGTTACCTCCAGCAAGGTAAAGGCGCGCAGCATTTGAAAGTGCGTTTATTTTTCCCATCCCATCACCTCTCTCCATTGGATGGTGGCCCATACATCGATTGCCTGCATCGAAATATTTGAAAGACATTTACAGCTGACAGAGATGGTCAGACTGATACCCTCTGCTGGGGAAGGGAGGTCCAAAGGTTATGTAAGCACAAAGTTACCGTTGGCACTCCTTCTCTGTGACGGTCATGTGACGTTGCTCCCCTTGAAGTTTGCGCCCTGCATGTTTTGGTAATTTCTCGTTTCCGACTCTGCTCCGCCACCTCTCGCGAACTCGTTCATCTCCCAAAAACGCCTTTTTTCTTCAGTGGACTACTGAACAAAAAGTCTACTGTGTATCCCTGCCTTCATTCTGAGCGCAATAACAACACCTATGTGATGGCAAATGGCCTTTCAATTAATTGCGGAACTGGATCAGTTGCGGGGTGAAGCAACCTGTGATCGTCAGTTCATTTTTATCTCTCTATATCCGTAGCATCATTATGAATACTTTTCGGGCTTGATAGGTTCTTGTGTATTATTATCCATTACACCTCTAAATGGCACTATTATATAATGTTTTTTTAAATTAACAGTCTTTAAGTTTGCAATTGCTCTCGTAAGAGATGGTTTAAGCCGAAGAGCTCAATAATTCATGTTCTGTAGATGGGCCTCGAACTGGCGACCTGCGGAGCCGTATTCGCTTCGGGAGTTACCCTGCTACTGTCACTCGCGGCTATTTATTCTATGCAATCCGAAATTTCCTCATTGTGGTCAGAATTGGATGCAGAAATAGATAAGTTCAAGGTCAGAAGTTGAAATTAATTCAATTCTCGATAGATAACGACGCTATTTCAAGCAATTGAGTTCTGGTTGCAGTATCTTACAAATGATTCTTGGAAAGCCATGCTCACACTTGGTGTGGGCACTCCATCGAACAGAGTTCGGCGTCAGTATGGTGGCTACGCGGCCACTGGAGTCAACACGCAAAGTAGTGAAGAGGAAGGTAGGACCGCTCCGTTGGGGTTTTGAGGATTTCGTGTTTGTTTGAGAAAACTTTTCAGTGGCTATTCCGCCACGCTTTATAAAGTCACCCGAATCGAAACAAGATTTTATGGTATCGACAATGTGCCAATGCTTCGGCTACAACAGTTGTCCTCCAGGACCACCGGGACCGCCAGGAGAGCCGGGTACTAGTCGTTTCAAATTAGTTTCGCTAAGTAGTTCCTTACTTAAGATCTTCGAGTTTTCACTTAGGAACAGCATGTCTCCGCTCTTCTCCGCTAGTACGTACATAATATTGCAGTTAATGTGCACTTTTTTGTGAAATGCTTTTGAAAGAAATGCACAGCACATAGGACTCAGACCGGGAATTAACTTTCGTAATTGAAGGACCTGACGGTCACGACGGAATTCCCGGTGTGGATGGCTTCGACGGCATTGACAACGTGGACATGATGAGACATAGCGACCTTATTGGATGTATAAACTGCCCACAAGGTTGGTTCGTATTGTCTTTTACTCTTCTAACTTCTGAGAACAAATGTGTCTTGAAGGAGAGTCAGCCAGGGTCAACCGTCCGTTCGAACTGTTCGAACGAAGGGGTCGCATTTTGGTCGGAAGGGGGTCGCAATTTCGAGGACTGCCAGCCACAGGCGCGTGCGTGGCGTATCCGAGGGCAAGACTTGCTTGTGCAGACCGCATTAGATTCGATTTATTATGCACAGAGAGACAGTTTTAGGCAAATTACGGTGTTTTCTTGAGGAATAAAGAACAGTTGAATGCATCCCTATGAAAGGTTTGACTTCTCGGGGCTGAAAACAAAGTTCTTTGGAGACCTATTTTTGAGGACGATTCTTCCAGACAACTGTAAAACATGTAAGAAAGCAGAAATCTCGTAGTCTTCAAAAATGTCTTTATCCCTCCCCAACAAGCTCTTTGAAGGAAGTTATCATTGCTGAAAGCTCAAAAACGTAATAACTTCGTAAAAAACCATTATAAAAAGTTAAACGTCTGATTTTCTCAAAAAATGTTTGAATCACAAGAAACGAAAATGAAGTGAGTTATGGCCGCTGAAAGCCCAAAAACTCGCTTTTGCACGCAAAATGTTCCAACGGGACAATTTTTAAAAAGGGGTCAATCACTAAATTCTTTATACTGTTTCGATAGAAAAATATTTGAAGTTTCTGAAAACTTTTAAGGCTTCCAAAAGAATCGCATGCGAAACATATTATGGGCCTTCAAAGCTGAAAGGTGTCCCTTCTTAGAATTTTGGTTTTTCCACTTCTTAGCAGAGGTACTTTCCGGGGAGTTAGGCAATTTCCAAAGCGCATCTCAGGCACAGTCAAAATCTACCTCAACAAGTCAAAAAAAGGCCCCAAGAAAGTTATTCCCTCGAAAATTTTCTTCGCCGCGTCCCGTTCTTCCAGCGCCCGGGTGATACCTGCCGCGCTCCAAGGCTGACGCCGCAACGCAGACGCTTTTGGCGCAACGGATTCATGTCTAGCACTCTTATTAACAAACAACACAGGGGGTCAAACTGGACCCCCTCGAGAGCTAGGGGGTCGCAAAAATCCCGAAAATGTTCGAACGTGACGGTTGACCCTGGAGTGCTGCAGCAATTCTCTTACTTCTTTCTTCACGTTTGTACACATACGGTGGCAAGGACCGCTTCATTGTCATATGATCAGCCACTTTTTCCGATTATGTGCCTTAAATCGGACTGTCGGCCCAAACCAATTTCAAGTCCCAGCAAAACGTAATCAAGCCATCGTTGCTTCGGGCGTCCTCTTGGCCGCTTTCCTGGCACGTTAAAGTCTAGACCGATCTTACGGACACTCTCATCATTAGCGCGAAGGACGTGACCGTACCACCTCAGGCGAGCTTCGCGCATCTTATCAGCGATGGGAGCCACACCGAACCGCTTTCTGATGGTATCGTTGCGAATGTGGTCCAGACGCGTGACCCCGGCAGTCCAGCACACATTTTATCCCCATTCACCTGAGACATCTCAACCACCTTATCACAGGGCCAGCACTCTCTCCGAAATGGCGAACCCTGGTCGCCAACGACAGTAACAGAGATTAATTGCAGTTCGCTCTAGAATCTCCTAATCGCAAGAAGCGGCGGGGCCTTGGACCACCACGCCGCGCACACTCGGTATACTTTCAAAAGGTTGGGCTGCCGTCGGACGCGACTGCCGATCCAAGATACTTGAAAGTGTCTGAGCGCGTGAGCTCAGCTCCGCTGGGCTTGATAGAATCAAAATCATTTGATTCTGTTATCAGGTACACACTTTGTGATGTTTAGCCTGAGTCTAACATTGGCAGCGACTCACACCAGGTCTCACCTTGTTTGCTCGATAACTTGCTTCGCATGCAACATCACGTCTTCAAGCATATAAGAAGTGCCTCCATGAACGGCTTCCTGAATACTCGGTCAATGGCATCCATAACGACAATGAATAGGAGTGGGGAAAGCGCAGAGCCTTGGCGCACACCGACCGAGATGGGAAATTCCATCGAAGTACCTGCCACCGTTTGCACCCGACTCCTTGAGTTCGAGTAAAGTATGCGCACCCACTCATAACTCTCAGGAACGTCGTGCTGTCTCCAAAAGCATGACATAAACTGCGTCGAACACATCAAAAACCTCTCCAGTCACAGGAAGCAAATGCACAGTTTCTATTCTCTCAAAAGCCTTTCCAGGTCCAGGAAGGCAAGATGCACAGCTTTTCTTTTCTCGCGATGTCTTTCCAGCAGAAGGCGGGCGGCGTGTATTGCATCGATGGTGCCGCAGCCTGACACAAATCCACACTGGTTGATGGAAAGCTGCACGATGTCACGGAATACGGCCGTCTACAATTCGCTCAAAGATCTTCATGCTGTGCGAGAGCAGGCGAATTGGACGGTAGCTCGTACAGTCAGCAGGGCTGCCTTTCTTCTTCCAAATCGGAATCGTTGTGCTCTGCTGCCAACTCTCAGGCACCTTTCTCTCTCTACGATCTGGTTGAAAAACTTGGTCAACCATTCAGCAGGACACCAGCATTTTGACTTCCATATGTCGGCCGCCAAATCATCGGGACCTGTAGCTTTTCCTGACTTCATCTTCTTCAGAGCCCTTTCCGTTTCCTCCACGGTTATTCTCTGCACAGGACCTTGCACTGGCGGGACATAAGGGACTGCTGGATGAGCAAATTCTACTGCTGAGATGTTCTCGAAGTAATCGTGCCATCGCTTCACTGCTTTCTTGCGGTCCGTCAGGAGGTGACCATTCTCGTCATTTGATGCCGAAGAACTTCTCGATATCCTCGGTCTGGCGATGGCGGGTCTTGGCAAGTCGGTAAATATACCGTTCACCATCGCGCGTCTCGAGTTTCTCGCTGACATCAGCAAAATGAGCAGCTTTTGCGGCAGCAACGGCCTTCTTTGCCGACTTCTTAGCTACCTGGTAACTCCGCAAGTTGTCAGTTGTCGAGATTGGAACGAGCAGAACGGATTATCGCCTCGGCAGCACTTTTCCAAGTTTCATCAACAGTAGTGACCGCCGGCAACTGAATGTTGGATATCACGGCCGCCTCCTTCTCTTTCAAACGCCACCACTTGATTCTCGCTGGTCCACACCGCTCGATTTGTTTCAATTTCGGAGGAGCGATCTTCAGCGTGCAAATCAGCGGTCGATGTTGCGTGGTGACAGTCTCATACGGCACCGCCTTTGCGTCTGTTACGAGCCCTCGATCGCGTTGCCTGAGTCGATTTGCGTA
>MU896401.1:0-15883 GCA_036418205.1 Ostertagia ostertagi | reverse complement strand
AAACGAGAGAGATCAGTAGATTGAGAGAAAGGAAAGAAACGCGAAACCATGATAGTACAGTCATATGCTCGGAGTAAAAAAAATAGTTGCATCAGATCTAAGCTTACGGAAGCTGCTTGCAGAGGACCTGTTTATACGAAAACGAGAGCGTGCGCCATCACGTGAATGTCCTAGCACTGGATTCTCTTGCACCCGCTCCATGCTTTGCAACAAATTTGCTCGGCCACGCAAAAAATCTCATAAATGCATTAACAGTAGATGACAATCGCTTCGGCGAATGGGGCGGTAATTTTCTCGTCCGAGAGTGATTGAATAAAGTGGGATGTCTGCCGCCCTGGCATGAAATTGCGTAAACAATTGACTTAAACAGAGCAAGTGAAACGCAAAATAGGAGGGGGAATGTGGAAAGTGCACAAACAGATTCACATGCATTTCCTCGGAACAGAGTACGACTTATCCTTTTGCGGCGTAGTTTGCGAGTCCTGCGAGCATTACTGCGGCACCTTGCCTTCTTAACCCCTTGGTCACGACTTTTTTGAAATGAAGTGGTTGAAGATTCTCGCATATTAGCTATAGCTCCTAGCAACAACAATTCATATAAAGAAATATGGCCGACGTGTTCTGCATTTGACGAAAGATTTAAAGGCAGCGATTACGATAGATCTCGGAGGGGTTTAGAGGGACGTGGGGTCTCAATAGTACGCCAATGGCGAAAAAAGCAAAGAAATCCGTCAAAAATAAGCAAAATAGTACCCCTTTGATTGCCCTTTCATTTTCGACCATGGATGAGCGACGGTAAAGAATGAATTTGCTCGGACGTGTTTATAATATGCGTTCGATTGCTTCACTGATAACTTTTGCCTAGCCGTCTCCTTACCCCCTAACCCCTTCGCGCAATCGGGAGAGGTTGGCGGAGCCTTCTAAGCTGGTACCCGGAGCCGCAACCCCTCCTGCGGCTTGCAATGTTGGCGGCCATTGCCCTTCCTCTCCACCAAATGGGCCCACGCTCGTTCTTGTATGTCCATCCCCCCTCAAGTGACTCTTTTGTTGCTTTTTGATGCTATTTCCGTTTTGAAGTATGAGCCCTTTCTCACTAAGCATGTTCTATTTAATTTCCACGTTTCTTATAACTTTTGTAAAACTGTTCGTTATCTTCACGTTGCCTGTGTGATATAGTTCCGTATCAATAGCCGTAAATAAGTAAACAAATAAACCCCGACAGACGTCATCATGCCAACAATTATAGTGTTTCTGACTGATAAGGCATTACGGGGAAGTTGGAAGATACAGCCGCTAAAGGGAAATGATCTTCCAAAATGAAAAGCCAACAGCAAACAGCTCGCCCAAGTCATCAACTGAACTAGTGGGCGTAACGCTTTCGGGGCGGAGTGCTTCGGAAGTCCTGCTCAGCAACCAGGCACCTTTCGTCGTGAAAGCGCCACATCTTCCTTGGCAGCCAAGTAACTGCTTCGTGTGGCGCATATACTCCCCGATGTGGCCTTCGTTATCGTAATCGCGATACTGCGACGTCGCGACTGCAACGGACGAGTTTCTGCGTGTGTCATTTGAAATGGGACGTAAAAGGGCCGCCAAAACGACCCCTCCTTCCTAGCTTTCAATTTTAATCACTGCGCGGGTAGTTCTAGTACTCTTGGATTCTTTTTTTTTCAGTGTTACGATAATAAGTTTGGAAACAAGCTTTTTTGCTTCATCTTTCACGAAAGAGGAAAGGTAGCACCCTCCGATTTGCTTTCACATCCATACTCCACATGGATTATCATGGGTTGCAATAAATTCCTTGCTCCAATCTCAAATCATCTCAGAAGTTGCCGTGTCCATCGAAAAAGGTGTTTCCTTGCGACGCCGTGCGGGTGAGCGTGCGCGGCGACCCCACTCGCGAATGATTCTGTTGAACGCTCCCCATAAGGTAGCGGCTTCTCTTGACGCCACGCTATCTGCGCTCGAATGGAAATTTTTAAGATATAAATTAGCAATTTGTTTACTATTCACAAATGCACATCCTTACAAAACTGTAATCTTCAATACGCCCACGCTTGGAAAGTTCTACAAACAACACACTCTAGAAGCACTTCGGGCCCGATCGATCAAACCTGCTCTGAGAATTTTCGTCGCCTTCTGATGCTTTTAAATTTGTATGGTCACAGGGGTGTTCTCATTCTACTATCGTACCAAACCAGTGTCGGAATTCTGGAAGTTGGAATTTTTAACTGTCCAAGAGCACCGCAGTACCCCCGATTGGTTTTGTGATGGCCCATAGCTTTTGCCCCATATGTTGTCGTCATATTGTTCGTTTCTTTTGCATCTGATAAATTAAGAAAGACAACTAACACAAGAACTAAAAAAGAATGTGCGAAACATATGAGCCTCATTTTTGGAGCTGCGCGCACTGACCTGTGACTCGCGATACGACTTACTTTCTCAACTTCTTCACGGTAACTCTTTTTGATGGATCACGAGAAATTATAGGGTTTTTATTTGTGCAAAGTTCGCCTGCAAGCAAGCTTTCCCTGTTCCATAAAGCCCTAAAATGTGCCTGCCGTTGACTACGAGAGTGGTCCACCCGTGTGCCAAAAATAGTCGGAGGATTAATTGGTTGGCAGGAAATCGATGCGAAGAAATGGGTTTTACTGTCGATCATGCTCAGATGACGTGAATGCTGGCTGCATTGCTTTCGGGATTGCCGATTTCTGAGCTTTTTGAAGTAATGATTAAAGGCAAAAGTCAGGCTCGTGTTTGGGCATTATGGCGCCTGAAATTGAGTGTAGAGATGGGAGGTGGAACGACAGTGAAGAAAAAACGCAAAGAAACCGTCGACAAGACCGAAATCGAAACCCCTTCCCTTCTAGCAGTGAAGGAGGCTTGCTCGGGGGAGAGCCACGTCCAAACGAGTTTTAAGCGTATCCTGGAATTATTAGTAATGGAAAGGCCTTCTGTTGGCATCTGATCATGACTTGTGGCTTTAAACGAGAGTTAGGGTACTTGATCTGTAAACCACAGTGCAGCCTGAAGGTAATTCCCACGAAGGTGTAGCAGTGCTAGGCATATTAACAAGAGAGATAGGATGAGTCAGGAACTCACGGACGACAATGGAAATGTTAGCAAGGACTGTGCAAGGAAAGCGCGAAATCTAGCAAAACAAAAGTGTAGAGTCATTATGCTACACTATGCCATCTTGGAAGTGTTCAACCGAAGAACCCTATGAATGAGCAATACTCTGCAGAGAATCATTTAGTCTTTACTCTGTACATCTGTAAGCAATTGTGGGCCATGCAGTGGGCTCATGGAAGAAGAGATAAAATAAAGAGGATGGGTAGAGAAAGAGATCTATGGGAATGGATCATGTATGTTCTCTGATGCAAGTCACTGTGAAAAGCTTTTCGTCATCGGCAGGAATATTTCTGAATAGCAATTCTTCGGATATCTTCGATATATATGATTCTTCGGATCGGATTCATTCGGAGTTCTAACTGATCAGCGCTCTCTGTGGCAGCGGACCTTTCCGCTCGAAGGGTGGAACCGACGGCCTCTGAAGACGACGATTCAGTCGAAACGTTAGGCCATTAATAAAGGTTCCACCGAACAACCTCGTAAGGCACAAGAAAATTTGTTAAACTTACAACTGACATGCCGAGGTTACAAGAAGAGAGAAGTTGGAGAATTAGTCGGAATAGTTATATAGTAAACTTATCACACCATCTTACGAGCACAAAGTGATCGTTGGCAGTCATAGACAACAATTTTTAGCAGTATTACATTCTCTAGTCAGAAACAACACGCTGGGAAGAGTCACCGCATTGTATTTGCACGATCTATAGGAATGAATCCTGCCTAGACCAATCAAGTTTTTGATTCCCTCAGGCCTCCTAATTGGTGCCACCATTTCCCAAGTAGACAAAAATATTGACTTGAACATCAGTTGGTCTTAGTAATTCTATGTGCATGCCTATCACTTAACAGGGTGCCCATGACCTCTATTTAAGGGTTTTTTTTTAAATGAAGTGGTAACTGGTATGGTGTGAACTCCACATGTTGCCAGTGACAAAGGAATTTTCGCCATTGCGCCAGATATCAACGAATAATTAAGGACAACGCGCCTGCTCTGTCATCGTGTCAATACCGAATACATCGGCGTTTGTTAATTAATCTAAGCCCGTCAGTACATAAATATTCATGGAGTACAAAGAAAAGTTGAACTAATTAAACAGGAAAAAAAAGCAGCTTCAACAAGGCTACAAAGAAATTTGAAAATGAGGCATCACTAATCGCGTAATTCTCACGTGCAAAATTATATAATGATACTCGTGCATACGTCTAGCTTAGCAGAGAGGTGATAGACGTAAAATGCATGAAGTATTGTTGCCTTAATTGATAATTATAAAGCTTTGCGACAGAAGTTTTACTTTATTTCGTAGCCAGAAAGTGAATTAGAGACAAAGTTGAATTGTTCTGGATATCATTTTCACACAAATAGCTAGAGATGAATTTTTGGTCGCCTTTGCTAATTCGAAGCATTCAATAGGAAACGAAAACCACTCGAAGAGTAAGCGATGGCGAGCAAAGGAGTAGGAACTTTTGGTTTTCCTAATTGTGAATCACTGGGCCATTTTCAATTTTAATTTTTTTCTTTTTCATATGAAGTGTTTGCTCATCTAAACATACACCTTTGTTATCTACAAACTATTGCCTATACATGGGATTTTAGTACTGTTTTTTTCTCTAGAATTCCAGGAGTTATTGATCAAAGAATTATCGGAAATCGGGTTTGAGGTTATGTCATTTAACATTTCTTCCTGAAGAATGATGGTATAAGTAAGTTTGGGTTATCTTCCGAGGTACGAGAGTAGGAGCATACACGGTGGAGTTGGAAGAACTGCTAGCCCCAAAGGTCTCCAATTTATATGAACGGCGTTCCCAGCGCAAGGTCCCTTCTAAGCTCCACTAAAATTTCAGAAGTGTCGAACATAGAGGTGGTTGGGCTTTTGCTGTCAGAACTCCCGAATTTTAAGCTAGGCTACTGCTCCTTGTGAATTTGCTAGCACACTCCACCACTTCACAACACTGGTGAATACGCATGATGATCACTGAAATGAACTCTGGGAACCAGAGGAACATGGCGATTTCATATCGTGTTTGGGGAAAAAGTTTCCAGAAAATTGAAGTTTCAAGCCTCGGAAGGCAACATGTGAATGGGCTGACTAATTGCTCAGGTAGGACAATGTGGGTACTACTTGGCAAAACATGTTTCACGCCTTCAAGATTTTTCTTGGAATTTATAGCAATAAATGTAAAGTGATTCACTAATTATGGGACAAACTAATTGGAATTATGCTTTACACTGCCAGCCTGAAATTATTCGAACTTTTTAGTATATCATTTTCTAGGTTCTGGTTACCATTCAAACTTTTTGAACAACTGTTCAGATCATTTTTAATGCGGACCTGGGCCGTTCCCATCCCGTCAAAATCCTGTTCTTTCAGATATAAGCAGTTGAGAGAATCACGAAAATCTTGCTTCTTTAGTGTGCAGTAGCCAACGCTTTGAAAAAGCTTGACAAAAAATGCTCTAGAGCGATGGTGACTTCACTACTGGGTAATACAAGGAAAGCTCTTCAGAATGGTGTGTAGCATCAAAAAATTCACATTGTAATCTGCTACAATACAGTGTGGGTTGAAGTTATGGTAGCCAAAACGTTATATCACTTGCAACAAGTACTAGCCCACTGAAGCGAAAATCAACTTCAATAAAGTGTTGGCCACTAGGATCACAGAACAAAACCTGTTGGGACTGAAATCCGTTAACTGTTGCAGTAATATAGAGAAGGCGTACGGATAGCACGCAGAGAGGCGTGTAAAAATAATTCCAAGTATTTGTTGTATTCTTTTGAGGGAATCTGACCTTTTTGGCCTCCGGCAATCTGACCTCCACGTTTACGTGCGGGAAATTCCCGGGCATCGGTGGGAATTTCAATAGCAGTGGTACTGGAAAACTCGTGAAACACGATTAAAGATTTCTTTGTAGGATTTTTCCTTGTGACTAGGTGCCTTGTTCTACTGTGACATTTGAAGTGATAAGCTTATGTGGATTCTTTCCATGACAGACATCGGATCTTAAAAACGTCTAGATGATCCTTTTCGTGTGTTTTCAATTTCGCAGCCTCAAGAGGAAAGGGAATCTGCAACTGATATGTATTTGTCTTGTGTAACTTCCTATCTTTCTTTTCATCTAAGGTGGTTCTAGCTTGCTGTGATGCTTGTGTTGGTATTCTACTCATATTATAACGTACCAGAGCCCCTTCGGTCTGTTCAATTGAGGGTTGGCATGCCGTGATGTGGTTGTTTCAATGATTTCGGGAATTGTGTGGTATTTGATTTCGATAAAACGAAGAAATTGCCCTCTATCATATTAGTCCTCAAAACGGAAAAGGAAATTGAACGAATTTAGAATGAGGGTTTGTCGCGATTATCATGACTTCGGCCCACCTTTATACATGGATGACTTCTACGAATCGAATATGACAGAAATGATTCGAGCTATTCATTTTTGCACTCACAACTAAAAATCCTTGTATTTGAGAAGGGGTGACAGCAAAATTGCGTAGGTATCATGGTATCATGCGAGCTAAAAAGCGAAAACGCTCGCGGTTCCAATGTGTTATGATAAAAGGGCAGTGATCCGGATATTCCTGGATCTTGGAATCAGCAATTTCTCAGCATATTTCTTCTTCATCGGTGGCGGAACTTCTAGAATCACCTGTGACATTGGCTTCAAATATTGAGCCAATGTGCAACCCTGACATTCGTAGGTATAGGTCTTTCTACGTAAAAGGTTTTGTTAAAATGATTGCGCACAGATTTATATGTCACGCATACTCGCCGTTTGCACTCAAAGTACTCGGAGTGATATTGGAATAAGAGGACCGTCTAAGGTTAAAGAAGCATCTACATACATACATATTTCACGCGATCTGGAAATGCTATGCCAGATCATATGATAAGAGGGCGGACCTTCGGAAACAAGAAGGAATCTATTTCAAGCCTGCGCTGTCTCGGCGAGGAATGAATACATTACCTGGGTCATATAACCAGGCAATACGCGCGATTAACACATTGGCGACAATGGCACCCGACGTCGGGCGACACCTTTTCTGCCGCGTGGGACGATGGCACCCGATGTCGGGCGACACCCCAACTTATTGAAATGCTTATATTTTTTTATTTTCGCCTTCTAGGTTTTTCACTTGATATTGTTTTACTACATTTCAAAAATAACAAAAAAGGTAATATGACGCAACTAGCAGTTGAGATTTCTCCCAAAATTTGTGGCGCGTTTGGAAGTATTCAATACAGAAGAAGCCCCCACAAGTACTACATCGAGTTCCCACTTTTCTATATGTGATCTAATATAGTAACTACCATGTTCGTCGGAAAGCATGCTATAGCAGCCTCGACAACATCTGCTGTCTCAGCAGCATCATTATGAAGTCCATATTCTTTATCGAAGGAGGTTTGATCTAGCAGAACATCATCCTCGGTCCGCAGATCGGCTTTGATTCGTCGCTTTTGCTTACATGTTCAAAACGTCGTCTTCATTCGGGTTAATGATCCCCCGTACAACCGATGCCTCTCAAGTTGCAGACTTTCGTCGCCAAATTTGCGCCAGTTGAAGCCATTTCGGCGCCGCAAATTTCGAGTCCGTGACCAGGGTCTTATTCGTGTTCAGCGGAGGGAATAACTACCACATATAGGTGTTTGCCGAATTTGACAAGGGAAATATCGTGGCGCCAAGATAGCGCCAATTAGGAGGCAAACTGGTGCCAAATGGCGCGAACGCTCCTAATCTATGCCATATTCGTGATCAGCGCATTAAATTTGCTATGTTGACAAACTGTTGCAAGAAAAATACATGCTGGTTTTCCGTGGTCCCACACGGCAGACACCCTCAAATCCGCTTGGTCGCCAGTGTTAAAGTGCATATTGCCCTGCAGTGAATAGCGAACTAGTCTGAAAGTTTATGGTCTCCTCCTATGTAGCTCCTGTCACACTCCACCTACCCTTTCATTAAAGCACGTGGGAAGTATCAGTTCATTATACAGTAGCGGTCAAAAGCTTGGAAACTTTTTTATTTTTGATCTAGCTTAGCCAATAGACAATGAAATTGTCCCAATCACAATGTATGCCAGAATCGAAGTGTGGATTAAGATAGGCAAACTAATTACCAAAAAACGAGAGTCGCGACTGAAAAATACAAATTTTATAAGAAATGGCGCGTCAAAAGTTTGGAAACTTCCCAATTCCAAAGCAAATTCGGCAAAATAGCTCTCGAATCTACATGATAAATTAGTATTCGATGAGTAGCTGTGAATTTCTATGTCAGCGTCGTTTTATTGACATGGAGTTGATATAAATTTATAGGATTAGGATTTTTAAGTTCGAGCCCTGCACACTGTGAAGTAAATTGCAATGTTTGATGGGGTTCTTGACTGGAATGTGTATTGAGCAACATGCCAGCCCTTCTGTGGGATGGTGAATTCAGTTAGACTCTGGATCTTGATTCGGTCGCTTCATAAACAGTTTTTTCTGGGCATAGGAAGGCGGTAGTAAGGAGGTAGGCCTGCACTGGGTCATTTCCGCGATAGGAAAATCTATCTTTTCCAGCCAGTTCTGACTTTCGAAGGGAAGCATTGTATTCTACTGGATATCCCTTTAGTATTGTAGCCCAATCGCTCACCGTCTTCTTCAGCGAGACTACATGATGAAGTCTTGCGGGATGCGAATGGTCGGACACATTCTCATCCATGACAATACTTCCACTATTTCTGACTGTTGAAGACTGGTACTTAAAATTACTTTTCCTGTTGATAAAACACCTCACAGAGACCACGACATCATTTTCACATCATTTTCAGGAAGGCAAAAATACCATTTGCCGCTGAGGACAAAGTTTTACCTCCATCGGTTCGTGTAGCGTTAGTGTGCGGGAAGCTAGTTGGGCCATATTGCTATTGAAGCCCAACAATGGCTACTTGTTGGGACATCATCCGCAATACTGACCAACTCGCGGCCAATTTTGTGCTGCATTTTGCTCTTCATACGATTGGGAAAAGTATACCTTCCAATATAGGAGAAAAGTTTACACGCTGGGCCTGGAGGAACAAGATCTTCGGGAGTTACTTATGGCAACTTTAGAGTGCTACGTATATCAGTTTGATGGCAAGTTATACAAGCAACACCGAGGGTTAGCCATGGGGCTAAGAATAGCACACCTTACTAGCCAATGTATTCCTCGATCGTTTGGAACGTAGATGTCTGACGGCTGGAATAGCATTGTACAAGCGATATATTGACGATGTGTTCATTATTGGCTCTTCCACGAGGGATTTAGAAGACACGCTAAGAAACCTCAATTCACAGGATCCCAACATTAAATTCACGGTCGAAGAGCCAAATGAGGAGGGTTTTGTGTACCGTTTCTCAACACCAAAGTTCGCATCAACGAAGGAGAGAAGGAACTTCAATGGTACAAGAAACCTGCATCTAGGAATATACTTTTACATGCTAGAAGTTGCCACCCCATCTACATGAAGGCCAACGTCGTCCGCAATCTGATTTCAACCAAGGATAAAGTCTGCAGTCAGCCTTCAAGTGAAGTAGACATAATGGTGGAACGTATTTTGAGAGAAAACGGATATTCCAATACGAACTTGCATCATGGAGACCGTACTCCACACCTGATGGGATCACCATGATAATGCCGTATGTTAACGAAAAAACAGCATGGAAGGTCAACAATGTCGTAAGGAATTCCTCGCTCCCAGTACGACTTGTGTTCCGCCCACCCCCGAACTTGAAGCGACTGCTGACATACTCCAGACCTTACGAGGATAAATGTGGGAGGAATGGTTGCATCTACTGTAAGGACGACAAAATATGCCAACTAAGAGGTACAGTTTATGCAATAGAAATGTGGGCATAGTATAAGTTGTAGAAACAAGAAGACCTCTCCACAAACGACTTAATACATCGGAGGCTCTACAAAGACGGCCTCAATAGTCCAGGTACAGGTCTCCAAACATAGAACACAAACCAAAAAAAAAAAAAAAAAAAAACAACATGCCCATGGGGATCCACCACCCTTAAAGTAGAAGTCCCTACACCGTTCCGTTGAACACACAGTGGAACGCAAAATACTGGAGGCTCTGGAAATAAAAAGACTAGCCCCGGAAATAAATAGCAGAGACGAGTTACGTGACTCTCTTCAACTCATCGCATGACTACAGTTATCATCACTGTGGAATGAATGCGATATTTTGGGAAATAACGGTCGTAGCACGTCAACGCTATTTAAGGGTAAGTCTAGGGTAGGGAACAGTTCCTGCTTCACAGACCGACAAGGGTGGTAAGTGTTACACTTTTGAAAGTGGACAGCAGGTGGGTCAGTTATATATATATATTTAATATATTAACAGACTTTAAGAAAGCTTATAATTTTCATTTCAGGCTCGACAAAGGCGCTAAGCGCCGAAAGCTCGCCAAAAAAGGCTTAAACTTTTGCAAAACTTTTGCAAACACACATTTTTGCAATTTCTTTTGTAGAAAGTTTTGAGTCTTTTGCAATAAATTTTGAAGTCTCACATTGTTTAATACACATTTAGATCGACATGAGACTTCGGGACAGAAACTTTCAAGATAAAGTTGTTGACAATCTCATATGAAAATCGCCTGACGGCCTTCAGAAGAAAAATGAAAGGTTGCTCCTCGGCACTTCCCCTTCTAGGATAGCGACTCCCTTCTTCCAATATTTGCCACGTCCCGCTTTATAAGAGTACTCTTGTGTTAGGCCTTTCCTTAGCATCTGTTGCCACTCCAGCATATTTATCCAGATGTACATGCTCTTGCTGCGCAGTCTTTCAGAAATTGATGACAGGCACCATAAAACAGTAATATTTTACGCCTCTTATTCTCCTCGACGGCAATTGGAGAGGATTCGGAAAAATGATATTCTTGTGGTCCGCAAGAAGGGCAGTCGACTTTGGTTGAAATTCTTCTAGATTTTTCTACTTTCTTCCAAAGATGCTTGAATAGTGTGCGTTCCATGCTCTGCATTCCTCTGCGTAGATCTTCAGCACTGTCTGTTGTCATTGATAGCAATTTCGCGTGGGAAAAGATATGCTTCCGAATCTCCTTGCTTCGCTATTATGAAAACTATGGCAGGATCGACTTGAGCAATTTCTAGGTGCTCTTGAAGAACCAGACCTGAGGAGCGAAGTTGAGACGTTTTCGCGGGTTGAAGTGGGAATCACTCTCTTCCAAGATCTGCTTGAACATGCGTAAGACAGACGTCGCTAATGATGCAGGCGCGATGTCTAAATGAATAAAGCGGGTAACCATGCACGTTTTTACGGAACCATGGCGTTTTCTTCCTGCCCTGCCTCACAAGGTTCTGAAGTGATCAAAATTTACGTATTCAATGGAAGCTACTCCACAGAACCTTTTTTATTGTTAGTCGCTTTGTTACGCGTATTACAATGATAAAATGTTTCAACTCTAGTGAATGATTCCCAATGGTTTGGTGATTTGAGGCTGTAACTACGGCTTCCAAAAATTTTCACACTGCCGTCTTCTGGTCGAGCTCAAATGCGTCCACTAGTGCAAGCGAATATTATTAGACTTCGACAAGAACGAAGCGATTTTCGCAATCTGACACAAAAGACGGCAGTGTGAAAATCATTTCGCCCATCACCAATTGTTTCGTCACACATAGTGCCGCCGTTTATAAAGTTCACAGCGAAATATTTCACAGATATCCCCCATGAGCAGGAGCAGGCCCTACCTCGCTGAGCTCACGTCTTCAGAATAAGACGTCATCTGCCGTTGCCGTAGAGGCCTACGTGATCGCTCTCGCCTGGAACTACTACATGATTTCTTCATTTGGGTAGCTTATTGATACCTTCCCTGAGATAGGCCTTCTCCAACTATGCAACACCCGATTACAACAGTTGTTTCAGACATGTTGAATGGAACCATGTATTCGTGGAGGTAACGTTGAGTTCGTATTGCACACCATATTCTCGTGGGATCACGGTCTAATTTCGCCAGGGTAAAAGGCCATATATACCCGAACTAAAGCTCTCACATAGATTAAAATGGGCTTTTCAATTTTCAATGGGATTATTTGGTTGGAATCAAGAAGGGAGTGACTATACGCTTCAAGTGTGGAGTGGTGGCTTTGTTTATGGCTTTTTCCTTGTAAATGAAAACCGTGAACTTATCTAAGAATCCTCAACGCTTGGGCCCCCTCTGCAGTAGAATTGCGGGATCTCCTCTTCAACTTTTTCGCTCTTTGATAAGGCAGTTGGCAGTTTTCGACGACATTTCCGTCTGTAGGAGATGTCGAACTGTTGAATTTTTTTAGCTTTCTGTTCCTTTCTTAGTCGTGTGCAGCCTGGTGAATAGGCACAACGGGCAGTCGTTATTATCTATCGTTCTAAAGGTCATTGCCATTTCATCGAGATACTTGGTTTGCCTGAATTTGCTGATCGCTCTGATAGATCAAATAGCCTAGGCTATTTGATCTATCAGAGCGATCAGCTAGACAATTGTTTTGTGTTTGGAAACAACGGTAGGCATCAGTTTTGACGACGTGTGATTTTGGATCTGCTTTTGAGAGACGACTTGCTTTCCTGCTAGCATGATTTTGAACGCTACACTACTCGCCGCTTGAAATTGAAAATTCACGCGAATAACGCGAATCCTCATTAACTTTTCGTGAAATGCGTCTAGGTAACTCGGTCAAAAATTTTGGGACTGATCGAAAATCGCAGAAGATCTTGTAATTCAGGCTATTTCGCGACACTATAAGGACATGCTTTGATACTTTGAAAAATCGCATATAGGATTGCGCCATGCACTCGATTATTCATTACAACCGCTACACACAAAGAAGGGCCTCAAAACTTACCCCAGAATGCGCCACGTACTCAATCTCATCCACTACATTGTGAGATTAGATGAATGTTATTTTCCGAATTCTTAGATCTTCATTTCGTTTTTAAGCGCTTACTGGCTTTACGTGTTCCCTCTGCTCTCAATATCCCATCCTCTGTATATCAAGTGGAATCTTTGAACAGTTCTCAGCAGGCATAGTGGGCCTATTATGTGACATTTTCCATTTTCAGAGGAGATGTTTTGCAGAAAGCTGTGAAGATAGCGAACAATTTCCTTCACTGTCGTAGACTACGGTCACTTGTCTGTAAGGATTATATGGAAACCTTGGTGAGCGTTTCTTCCGTGGTGTGACCCCAAACATCACCCCTTGTCATGCCTTTGCCCCCTATTACGTGACAAGTCCCATTTTTAGAGGAATGTTTTGTAGAAAGCTGTAAAGGAAGCGAAGAATTTCCTTCACTGTCGTAGACTATGGTCACTTGTCTGTAGGAATTATGTGGAAAACTCGGTCGCAAGTGAGCGTTCCTTCCGTGGTGTGGCCCCAAACATGCCTCCTCGTCATGCCCTTGTGGAAAGTTCAGATTTTTTGCATTTCCAGATGAACTCGCAGACCTGAAATGTGCCCCGTTAGCTTCCCCGTGAAAAATGCTATCGAATGATATGCATTACTTCCCCAGTTGAAACTTTGGTTTTTCACCGTTTTCAGCCTTCCCCTATTGCCGGATTGGGCATATCCCACGATTACTGCCCCAAAATCTCAAAGTTTCATTTTTCGTCGAAACTTTGTCTATTGGGGTAATTCGATGCCCTGATTACGAATATGACATTCATTTTTGATGCTGGTGTCATTTGGCGCCATTTGGCGCCGTTTGGCGCCAATTTGGCGCCGTTTCACCAAATTTCCGCTGAAAACGTGTGTATAGGGGTTATTTGGGGTCCTGATCACGAATATAACATCCAGTCTTGACGCCGGCGCCATGTGGTGTCACAAACAACACTTCACAGTCAGAGCGTACCTTTCTCAGAGCGCCGACTGTCAGACCGTGGAAAAGGTCATCGAATCGGAGACTTTCCCACGACAGGAAGGAGCCAGAAGCATGTTTCACGTTTTCGACAACGGAGAATAACGATGGCTCTTGCTACTCTTTAGCGACACAATCGTCAATGAGAGCTACTGGGCTTAGCCTTGAAGGACGTGTACGAGACGCTCAAGTTGAATAATCTGCACTTACTGGTTGCGATCCATGGGGTTGATGTCTGTGCCACTATGCCATTCATGTCAACGATCCATGAGCCTGATCAACGACGAACGGCACAACGGCTGGATTTGCAATCGTCGAGCGTGCCGCACTGGACCGTCGAACGAGACCAGGGTCTACGTTCATGCCCGAAAGGATTCCTTTTTCGAGAACTGTAACTTTCCTGAGTCCACGGTGTTCGCACTGCCCTATTTCTGGCTGCGCGACATGGGCAAGGTGAAGGACAAGGAATACGAGCTCAACGTCGGCCACACCAGTTCAATTCAGTGGGAGCGGTTCTTCCGCGACGTATGTGTGGGGCACTTCAGGACAGGGTCAACCCTGCGTTGCGCAAAGAACAACGAGGGGGTCGTATTCAGCCGACCGAAAAGGGAGGGGTCGTATCCACAGACGGGCTGCAAGACGGCTTGAAAAGTGCAGTGTCCGGGAGTGCACTTTCAGCCTCTAATGTTCTCCAGGAGCTCTGCACGCTGTCGGAGAGTCACACAGACATGAGCTCCATGGGAGCATTAAAGCATGCAGAGCACTATAAGTCTCACCATCAGCTTATTATCCTTAATCGACGCTATCCGGACTGCGCTTTTGCTCCGTGCCATATAACAGCACAATGCAACTCAATCAGGATACTAACACCTTCTTCAGGAAAACAGAAGACTTCAAAATGCGAGTGCGAACTCTGCCCACAGATAGGTGCACGGCGTATACCCGAGGCGTTTTCCCATAAAAACGCCTCCTCTGTCAGCGGCCGTAAGCAGACAAACTTTCTGAAGAGAGTTTCGATGCTTTCAAATAAAATCTAAGCGAAACAAAGTGTAGCGAATTTGCTGAATTGAGTTCTAGAGACGCCGTAGGAAAATTGAGGCAGAAGAAAGAATTTCAGGAAATTTCACAGTTGTTATGAAGTACTCTTCGAGTGGATTCCAACAATCTTTACCGCTTCTCATCACATTAATTTTGAAGGAAGTTATGGGCCTTTGAAGACTGCATAGTCGCGGTCCAGGAAAATGGCTTGAAAAAAATCAAGGTGGAAAAAACGGAACAACGGGACTATTTTTTGAGCGAGTGATTATTTCAAAAGTTTTAGCACTTATTCGAAAGCTCTAATCTTCTAGTTTCTAATTAGCCTTAGACATCTGCAAAAAGTTGAGTATGAAGAAAGTTATGAACGTTTGAATGTCGAAAACTCGCGCCTTCTCAAAAATCGGACCCAAACCCCCAAAAACGGAACAACGGGACTATTTTTGAAAAAATGATCGCTGGAAAATTTTCAGGTGCTTGTTCGAAAGCTCTAATCTTCTAGTTTCTAATTAGCCTTAGACATTTGCAAAAAGTTGATTATGAAGAAAGTTATGAATGTTTGAATGTCGAAAACTCGCGTGTGCACAGAAAACGGAACAACGGGACGATTTTTTGAAATATTGAACATCCACAACATTTCAAATACTCCTCAGGAAGAAAACTATTTATATTTTTAAAATTTTGGTGTCCGGATTTCATGAAACGCTTCTGAAAGAAAATATAACCTTCTGAATGGAGGGGTTTGGATTGCAATGTAATTGCTACAAGGTTTAGTTTTTCAGATTATAAGGTAAGGAAAATTGAGAGATCGAAAAAATCCTGGTGGGTTTCTGAAAGTAGAAATCTTTACGATTAAAATGA